>OY723390.1:39087035-39150615 GCA_963210295.1 Ophion ellenae | reverse complement strand
TTTTGCGACGAAATGTACGCGACTGGGATTCGAACCCGGGACCTCCCGGTTCGCTCGTTTAGTGGCGAGCACGCTAACCACTAGACCATCGCACCGGTATTATTTCGTAGTTTTTTTCATATTTTTTTTTTTTGCAAACGTCAACACACTAATAATCAACTCGCAAAACTTCATTTTGATACCTTTTCTAATATTCGCAACAAAAAAAATCCCAAAAATGTGTCATTTTTTTGTCCCATAGATTAGGTTTTAATTACGAGTGAAACTTCTCCGCCAACCTTTCCATCATTCGGAGGTTCTCCTAAAGTTTTTTTTTTTCCACTTTTTCCATAAATAAATCAGGGTAATATCGAAAAATCAGGCTGCATCGATTTGTTCTTCGCTCCATGGAGAACTCCAGCATAGATCGGAAGCTCGAACAGACATGTGAATATGTATCGGTGCCTCGAAGGGATGTTAATCGGCGCCTCGAAGATGTTCGTGCGGAATATTATATCGACATTGTTCGTTTTGATTGCGGTATAAAAGTTGTTCGATCTGATTGGTATATTAAGATTATTCGTTCCTAAAAAATAGATAAAAAATGCGACTGTCAAATAAAAAAAAGTCCTATCTGATTATCATATTAAGATTCTTCTTTCCTATTGCATAATGAAGGTTGTTCGCTTTGATTGTCATATGAAAATCTCCTATCTGATTATACCTATCATATAAAATAAAAAATGTCCGTCCTGATCATCATATTGCGAATGTTTGCACTTGTAAAAAAAAAAACGATTGTCCATACTCGAATGTTCAATGTTGCAAATACAGTCGAGTACATTTCTCCGATGTTAATTCTCACAAATGCTATACGATCGCCCACGATCTAAGACGTACTGCGTAGGGTCGAGAGAACGACGGAGAGGAAGTCTAAGAGGGGAAGAGCCGCAGGGTAGCGAGACAGAGTGCAAGGGAGTGGGCAAGTGACAGAAAGAGAGACGGAGAGAGGGAAAGAGAGACAGAGAGAGAGAGAGAGAGAGAGAGAGAGAGAGAGAGAGAGAGAGAGAGAGAGAGAGAGAGAGAGAGAGAGAGAGAGAGAGAGAGACAGAGAGAGAGAGAGAGAGAGAGAGAGAGAGAGAGAGAGAGAGAGAGAGAGAGGGAGAGAAAGAGAGAGAGAGAGAGAAAGAGAGAGAGAGAGCTGAATGTACAGGTTCACGCGTCAGGGGGATGTAATTAACGCGGCCAGCTAGCGGCACGAGACTGACGTATCTATCTTGCTAGACCGACGTAGGAAAGGGGTTGCGCTCACTGGCTCCTACGCTCGATGCATTGTAACATATATTTTGCAGTAACTATAGGTCTACATACACCGCATGCATTGATACACAGGAATATATCTTGGTCTCAAGTAATCCGTGCGGTGCGTTATATGGGGTGCGCAAACGAGCGAGGGGTGAGTTTCGAAGGCCCACTCCACTCTTTTCCTATATAGATATATATATATATATATATATATATGAGTATGTGTGTGTGTGTGTGCGTGCGTACCCTCCACCCTCCCTCACATCCGCAAGAAACACGAAATTCATTGGGGTACGCAATGGCCGCTACACTTTTGTCTTGCGGTTCAAAGGAATCGTTAATTAAAAGGCAAATTCCGAATGTTCCAGGGGTTCCAACAACAATCGCGTAATCGTACAATTGCGTGTTTCATGGGAATGAAATACTTCAGAGTTCGTAACTAGACATGAAATTCTGAACCTAAAATTATGCGAGACTCCCCCAAATGGTTCGGCAAGTATCATTGACAAATACGTCATTCTTTTGTGTTCATAAGCATGTTAGTGATTTTTTTTGTTTTTTTTTTCAAGAGGTCTCATTGTTTTGGTCACTTTCGACTCATACTTGTCTCTTCACCATTTCCAGATCCGGGCAAACCTGAGAGTGGTGCATGCAGCCGCCCTTTTCTGGTACACGGCTGTATTGCATTCGTACGAGGGCACATGGAAATTGTCGAGAACTTGTGTGGATATGGGTGGCTAATTTTTACAGTTTTAATTTGTATTACTATCGGAAATTCAGGAAGTGGGTTTATTAAGATGATGTGCGTTGTATCTGAAAATTGATTTGTTCGGTTGAGTTCACATCTGGACAGAGCATGGTGCACAAGATTTACTATCGTACGATTCTATGATTTTTCAAATATATGTATCTATTTATTAACAACAAAAAAATAATAATGTTGTTTTTTGCCAGAAATTGAACTTCCTTTTTACAGCTTGCCATTTTCGTAATTTTCAAAATGTCGGAAAAGTATTTTTTCAACCGAAAGTTTTGTTATTATACTAAAAGTACATTTTTATGTTTTATTTCAGATCACTCTGGTTGTCAGAACCACCTTTACCGAATGGCCATACAGTACGGGCGGTACTTTGTTTGAATAATGATAACTACGTTGTTTATCAATATTTTTCGATGAAAAAAAACCAATCCTGGCAAGACTATGAAACCCCTGAATTATTTTTGAAATCGCTCATTTAGAGATCTATAATATAAACTCCTGCAAAATCTCTTTTTTGGACACTTGAACTCTGTTTCGTAAAATAATAATATGAGAAAATGGAAATATAAAAAAGAATTTTCGTTGCACTCCAACGATGCTAACTTCAGGACCAAACCGCGCGTATAGATTCATCATCGGATTTTTTTAATTCGAAAAGGCGAAAAATGTCAGCGCAGGGTGGACCAGTCAAAGGGGAGAAAAGTGCGAGGATAAGCTTCACGTAGTCGCCCGATGGAACGTCTTTTCTGATAAGCTCCTGTAAAATCTCCAAAGCTTTCACATCAGGTCGGTCTATGACTGTTCGTCTTTCTCTCTTCATCCCCCTCTCTCGCTAGTCTCACTTTCCATGTTACTTGTGGTTTATTTACTATTATTATTACTATTATTATTATTCTACTTCATTTGTATTTTGGTTAAATACAATTATATAGCTACGATGTCTATATTTTCCACTATGCTATTTCTTGTTAAGTTATTTTCTATATTGTTCTTATATTATTTTCGTTACGTTATATTATTTTATTTTTAGCTTTGCTTGATTTATATCGCTTTTCTGCTTACAATTTTGTTATGCTCCCGTGCGCATGTTAGGGTAAAGCCAACAAAGAGCACTTTATAAACTTTTATTTCTAGAAAAATCAATTTTGATAATACACTTTGTACTTCTTGTTTAAATTAAGCATTGGTAATAATTTCCACAAGCAAGCAAAACGGCGACATAATCTCTCAATAGAAACAAAATTTTGATCACAAATTTCAAGTATAATAACATTCGTTGGGGCAATTTAATCGCAAACCTTACGAAACGTGTTTAAAATTGTTAAAAAAATAAGATCAAACTCATCGAACATTTATTATCAGTCATAAAATTGGAAATAAATACCTTAAGGCCTTAGGCCACAGTAACGGGTATAAAATCATGTGCGAATTTAACAATTTTTTCATATGAAAAAGTGAATCACTCACAAAATTAATTACACATCTTTTAGTATGAATATCAAGCTGTTAGAAAATATACATATATATATTTTTTCGATGTACAAGATGGCCGACTACTAATATTTTTTTCTGGTATCTTTTTTTAGGCGCTCCGCGGCTTGACACGTAGCATCCACAATTTTTTACCTACTACAAAAAACAAAAATTCTCGTTCAGCTACATTGGAATACCTAGAGAAGTACGTACGGAATTTAAAAAATATTGTTTTATTAAAAAATTGTAGGTATTTGAATGAATTTTCAGCGAAAATTTTCGTATAAAACTGCTCATAAAATGAAAAGTTTTCGATTAATCAGAAATTCCGTGCCATGTAGCATCCACAATTTTTAACCTAGAACAAAAAACGAAAATTCTCGTCAACCTACATTAGAATACTTAGAGAAGTACGTGCGGAATTTAAAAAATATTGTTTCATTTAAAAGTTGTAGGTATTTGAACTCAAGAAATAAATTATCAGTGAAAAATTTCGTTATAACTGCTAATAAACTGCTCATACAATGAAAAGTTTTCGATTAAGCAGAAATTCCGTACGTACTTCTCTGCGAAATGCAATTAGGAACATAACGTTTAGATTTGAAGTAAATCGAATGAAAATTGTTGAAGTTATTTGTCACGCCAATTGGAAAAAAGCTTTTTCAAGAACCTTCGAGTAGTCGGCCATTTTGTACATCGAAAAAAACATATATTTTCTAACAGCTTGATATTTATACTAAATAGATGTGTAATTAATTTTACGAGTGAATCACTTTTTCATACGAAAAAAAATTGTTGAATTCGCACACGATTTTATACCCGTTACTGTGGCCTGGCCTTAACGAAGCGAGTTGTTGTCCAACACTTTGATATGACATATGCCACTGACCGGTTAGGTCGTGTTGCCAACGAAAGAAAAAAATCATCAATTAAAAGCACTCTTTTGTAGCGCTCACTCTTTGGTGGCTTTACTCTACGGTATGCAAAGTATGATTTCGAGTTGTATAAATTCTTCCAGATGCTTGTTATCTTTTCTATTTTATTTTCATTTTATTTTTACTGCTGTCATTGTTTTTATTTTCAAACTTTATTATTTTGCTTGTACATCGATATTGCCTAAAGATTATACCAAAGCATATAATAAATCATGAATCAATCAACCTTTTACTTCGACACTCTGCCTTTGTGCTTTGTGCCCTCCCTCTGAATACGCCGCCCCATTCTGGTGTAAGATTTTTCGACTTTCTTTATTTCCTTCCTCCTCAGTCCCTCATAGAAACGCACACATGCATTTCGATGTTCGGTACAGAATTGGGAGAGTTAAGAGACGAGTACGAGCGCGGCCGGCGTGCAAGCAACGGGGGCACCTGTCGCTCAGCTAATCTTGAACACGTGTTACCAAGCACACGCCACACTCTCAATGTCCGTTCTGGCGTTGTGCCAATGAGCAACGTGACGAGAACTTTCATTGTGTGAAAGGAGCGCCGTCGAGTCGCGAATTATTTAACTCTTTGCGCTGTTTATCGCGCGGTCTCTCGAACACGGAGACACTCGAGCGTTACAGTAATTCGCGCGTGAACGTGAACCGTGAGGCGGATGTTTATTCTACATTAATTAGGATTCAGCAGGCTATGGTGAAACGAATGCTCGAACGGGTGGATATTCAAATGGGAACGGATTCTCACGATGATACATCGTTTTTATCCATTCACGAAATCTCGTTCACGAGCTATTTTGCTCAATCAAACATGACTTCTAGATGCAATTGATGCTGAGGCGGGCAGGCTTCAATCTGGATCGTTCATCAGCCAAGATGGGGCTAAGCCTACTCTCAGAAAAAACATCACTTTGATGTCCATTTTCGATTTTGATGAAACTCATGTATATGGTACAGCATGAAAAACTATTGGATACGTACTTTTTTCTTGGAGGAAAAAACTGTTCGAAAGGGTGAAACCACCCCTTAGAGTGAAGCATGCCGAGGGTTGATTTTGCAGCTTAACCCTAAGTGAAGCAAACAGTTAAGGAATCATCAGAGTGTACAATTTAAAACAAAAATCGATTTTTTTGTTTGCATTATCCGATAGTATACACGGTTATAAACGTTCTGTCCAATTTTTAGCTCGAAATTCAAATTATTTCGGTCGCTACAGCCTTTCTCAGAAAAATTTGAGCCTTTCTCAGAATTTTAAACGCGTTTTTCTCGGAATGGTGTTTTTCCAAACGTTGGCCACTCACAAAGGAAGAGTTTTCAAGCTATCCGTTTGAAATTTTAACAGAACATTCTTCACGTCATTTCTTATATTGCTGTGGAAGCTTTTTTTTTATTTCGAAATGTTCGTTTTTTTTACGAAAAGCTGTCAAAAAACGGCTAAATTTGATATTTTCTGTTCGAGGAAAAGGTACTGTTCAAGGAAAAGATACTTTTTGTTTGAAAAGGATTTTGGTAAACTTGGAGGGTGCCGCTTGATTTATCTCGAAATCTCAACTAGTTGTCCCGGAAAGTCCACTTGAAAAATGACCGAAAAAGAGGCGAAAATATATGGCATGGGGGAAAAAATGAAAGTCGATGGTCCGTATTTTAAATTCTGCCAAAAATCAAAAAATAATCGGAGTTCAATAAATCAAACGGCATTTCATAGAGCGAACGATAACAAAGAAAACGAACATAGAATGGGCCTCCAAATCAAGGCTGAAAAGAAATGATCGACGATTCAGCGAAGCCACTTCCTTTTATTCAAGATAGGAACAAAGTTTGGATGTTAAATATTTTTTTCACAAGTCCACATCGATGTATTTTTACCTCCTGAATACAAATTCACCACCAATTTCTTCCAAAACCCTCAATATACGTGAAAAATCGTCGACAAAGTATGAAATGTTGTGAACCCCCTTAAGCTTGCTATCCGGAAAAAATACGTAAATTTAATTTCTGTCCTCCTTTCAAAATGTTACCTTTTGCGCTAAATTTGACGTACCCCTTCAAAATCTGGGGTGAGATAAAGAAAAATAAAATTCATCTTTTAGTTTTTTCAATGTACATAGTGAATTTCAGATCGTTTTGTATTGAAAGAATTCATCCGAAGGGAATCGCCCCTTAAAACCGATTTTCTGCCGACTAAAAAAAACTCATCTAATAGTCTTTGATACCTACTCTACCACATCCATGAAGTTTCTCGTCAGAAACGTGCCGTCTAATATGCCAATTTCCAAGCAAGTACACACGGCCATTACGTTTATGGTTGCACACGTTCCTTTTTTTCCGTGCGACTGCATACCGAACATTTACCACGTTCACAGTTCATTCGTTGCACCACCGCCAATCATCGGCATAACCCCCCAATTACGTATTGCTCAATCTGCGCCCAGAAATCTCGCGTGAAACCGTGGCGTTTGCGAGGACTTCCGGTCTCGAAGTTTCTTCAAGTGAGTGATCTCCAGGCACAAACCAGATGTTTAAGGTTTACGGCTGTCGTAAAGTACTTATCGCGCCTGCACAGTCTCGGGAAAAACTGGCGCAAAGTATTGCCGTACAAGCGAAAAAGCCCGAGAGCAAAGAGGAAGAGCAAGCGATCTGCATTTTGTAAATTAGCTGCTCCGTCGATTTTTTCCTCAATTTTTTTCGATTTTTTTTTAATACCCAACGCGCCATACTCCCAGCGTCGAAGACGCTGAGAGTGGCAATAAAGATCTCCTCGATTAGTATAACGAACGAGCAGCGAACTGTTGACTTCTCTCGTCTCGGCCTCGTCGCGGGTATTCTCGAAAAGAGCATGTAAATGTGTGTGGATATAATTTAGTCAAGTAAGCGTTTCTCGTCGTTGGTACTGGAAACGCGGCTAGTAGTCCAGTAAAAGAGACGAAAACCCAGCACTTTTTATCGCAGAATATGAAATTTTGACTGAAGGTAGATGGTTGCATACTGAAAGTGAACCCAATAAAACGTTGCCCCTCAACTCGCCCCAACCCTGAGAAATGGGGGTTGAAAACTCAAAAATCGTTGTATCTCGATAATTAATAGCCCGATCAAAAAATATTTCAAACAAAAGTTGTTTGAAATAATAAAATACGTATAAAGTTATTTGACGTTCAATCCCCTATCTTTAAAAATAACGGCACAAAAGGACGCAGCGATATGTCTACTCCGCTCGCACACGCATCAACCCCGAATTTTCGAATCGTTTTTGTGCCGCTATTTTCAAAGATAGGGAGTTGGACGTCAGATAACATTATACGAATTCGATTATTCCAAACAACTTTTGTTCGAAACTTTTTTTGATCGGTCTATTAATTTTCGAGATACAGCGATTTTTAAGTTTTCAACCCCTATTTCTTAGGCTTCAGTCAAAAATTCATATTCTACGTTAAAAAGTGCTGGGTTTTCGTCTCTTTTACTGGACTATAGTTCGCGCCAAGCTAGAGAAGAGGAACCCTCGGGCCTAGGCTCACCGTCCAACGCGGTTTATAATTCGCGTCGCCAGGCTCTTCATGCCACTGCTGCGTTTCACACTTTCGCGAGTAAAGATGGGCGGGTTTTCCGAGCGTTATCAATGTTTTGATCGGTGATAAAGTGCTCACGGGGTAAAATTCCACGTTGCTCGGAGGTAAGCTTTAGCCCCGAGATAAGGGCTATCTACCGAGGCATACTTCTCAGCTCGACTCCCCACAGCTCGTTGCTAAGTTCCCCGGGTCAAACCTCTCGCAACCTCGCTGTCCTTAACCGCAAGCGCTTTTCATCCCTCGAGAATTACGCGAGTGGCGTTTCTCCCGTTTTTATACCATCCTGCAGATATCTCATTTCACTTTGCGCACCCTCAACGCAATCCCTTGATTGTCATCGTGACAATTGACTTTCCCCATAATTCAATGAAAGACAATGGATCCGGATCAAGAGGACACTCGAAATGTCGGATCTTCATACTCAGGGCTGGAGAATGGAAAAGCATCGTGCCTGTTCCTTCGTTGCCTTTCCTTTGTCTCTTTAGGGCTGAGCAATCAGGCCTAACGTTGAAGAACTTCCAGCCAAAAGATGAGACTACTAGGCCTTAGGAGCCTTTTTTGAGAATTACATTCGCCAGCCCGCCACGAGTCCATTCGTCGCGACATCTTCAGACGCAACAGCTGTTAACCACGGACAACGAAGGATAAGTAGGAAAACATGTAGTGGAATGGACAAGGGACGCAGGACCGCAAGTACATGGCAACATCAGCAAAGTGGGTCGGATGTACGTAACGGCATCAGCATCAAGCCGACCGGGACGTCGTTGTCGGGGATAGACTCCGAGGGAACCGTCGGGATATGCGCCAGTCTTCCGGAATACCCACATACATCCAGACACCCACATACACAGATGGTACTTGGGTGTCTGGATGTACCGGCCACTCTGCCGCGAAGAACGAACGTCTGACAGTTACTCGATTACTCTCTGCCTCGTCATCTGGCCTTCGCGAAATACATGCCGTTCCGTAGTCATCATTTTTTCCATTCCTATATAGGAAACTTCCATCAGGACTGGATCTCTTCTCAGCTAGAAAACGGGCAGTTGCGTTGTGCAGCAGCTGAAAATGGAATACCTGGTATATGGAGACTGTGTCATATCGAAACGGCGTTCTCTCTTTCTCAATTTTCTCTCAATTTTCGTTACCGATGTTGGAGCACCCAGAGCGTCAATGCCGCAATGGAAGTCAAGATTGTGAGGAATAGGAGAAGTCAGGGAGTTGAGGAGAACGAGAGAAAGCAATTGTTGACGGTTGTCGAACCTCGAATGCATTTTCGGGCATCAAGATTCCAGCGCATAAAGCTCTCTCTCTCTCTCTCTCTCTCTCTCTCTCTCTCTCTCTCTCTCTCTCTCTCTCTCTCTCTCTCCCTCTCTCTCTCTTTCTCTGGTTCTCGCTTTTTTTCTTTGCCTTCCTCTTTCTCCGTTCTGGGCCAAAGGCGAGTTGAGAATACCTTAGATGTGCCAGCTGCCTTTTTAAAAGCATATTTGGCTTGGTATTTCTGGCGCAAGAGGTACGTTGGTCCGGTACGTAGCTAAACAGTGTACGATAAGAGCGCCAACGTTGGTCCAAGTTTGTGACGGGCTAGAAGCGCGAGCAGAGAGCACCGAATTTCTCTCTGACGACGACGATGATGACTTTGGTGGTCTTTACAGGACGTTCACCCTGTTAGCATAGCCGGAGCTGTGAGAAAAGCCACAAAGAGCCCGCTTTCCCGCAACCTCCATTCTCTTTTGCAATGGGCTTTTTGCCCCCATCCTCCCTGTATACTCACCCGTCCACCGAGGCCTCCGGTATAATTTTTCCATTAACGAATGAGAGAAAAGGGCATAAAGAGAAAAATATTTTGCCTCGCTTCGTTCCCCTTCCACTTTCTTACCCTTGGCCCTTCTGATGTATAACCCCACTCGTGAAAAGTACCAGCGCGAATTATTCATAAATTCCAGGTGCATTCCGCTTTTAGTCTCTGGCCTATGTAAAGTTTCGTGTAAAGTTTCGATATCTCCGGACGTTGCGTCTACTTTTTATTATCTCGTCATATGCTGCTGGCCACCGCATCTTTGGAAATTAACAGCCACCGAACATCCAACTTTTCTTTGATGACAGCCCTTTGGCTGTCTGCAAACGTCACATACATTTTTACCAGAGCTGGCACAGGGCTTGGCGTTTCTGAGTATCAACTGTACAAATGATGGTCATTAGTTTCATCTATTCGTAGCTTGTCGATATCTCGCCATCTCTTCCACTTTCCAATCTTCCGATACTTGGTAATCTCGTCCAGGTGGCATCGATTGATAGGTGATCAGAAATATCGGAAAGGTCAGCAACCCCTCGGCCTCGTTACCAACTTTATCTCAATTTCCATCCGTGCAAATGAGGCCCCGGCATAGGTGTTACTTTTTCTTTTAATAAATGGTCGAGTACGACTAACCGGGTTCACGGAAACGGCACCTATGCTCGAAGCTTTCTCGCATAGTGGACTCGAACGCACGCCATCTATGTGATTACGATATACGGTTATACAATGGGTGGATACCGTACTATTAGCTCGTGAAACACGGAAGTCATTCTCTCTTTCTCTCTCTCTCTCTCTCTCTCTCTCTCTCTCTCTCTCTCTCTCTCTCTCTTCCTCTCTGACTCTCTCTCTCTCTCTCGTCCAACGTTGGGCGCTTACCAGCCGTGCTGATAAGACCAAACGCCCGCTCGCAGCGAACATATGCACGGGGAGGGCCTTATCTAATCGGGCTATGTTGTCGCTTGGGCTACGCTCATTGGACCACGCGTCCTATGCCTATGTACAAATATGTGCATAGCTATAAGTGACGTCTTCACCCCTCCTCGCCCCTTGGCATGTGCCATTAACGCGGAAACACGATGTCCCCGTACATGGGGTTATCGAACGAGCATCAATCGTTGCGAACTGTTCGACTGCCAAATCAACCGCTGGACGTCAATGGACTTGCCGCCCAGCCGTTTATTGCCCTTCGCTCTCTGTTCTCTTCTCGATTCACCCGGGAACGAGATTTTCGCCCGAAGCACCCACACATCCCAGCGCAGTTGCCCGCCCATTTATCCGGGAAAATTCAAGGCGGTTGGGGTGGTCCAATTGAGTCAAATGACGGTTTATGATATTTTTTTCCAATAAACATTTACAAAATACACACGAGGTACAGATTCAATCTGTAGATGCTAAGTTTTTATAAAATATACAGTTAAAGGGCAAACTTATGCATTTGTATACTTTTATTGCATGAAAAAGAAATACTTTTGTATTACTAGCAAGTTGAAAAAGTATAACATCATCAATGATTATCATGAAAAAATTGCGCGAGTGAATGTATTAGACGACCCAGAATGAACTATTGAGTCCTTTATAAATCCCTTATAAATTGTTTATTATTACTATTAATTAATATTAAGTGTTGCCGATATTCGGCAACGTCGCGGACATTGAGGGTGGCAGCAGTGCTCTTCAATCGCCAGCCAAGATTCCTAATCTTTTATCAAGCCTTGATGGTTCAATATTGAATATATATGATTTTCGATGGACGAGATGGGTATTTTTTCTTCAAAAGGTTTCCAAAGGTTCAGTTTTACGTTAATCCGTTGTAAAAAATGGTTTATCTTTGGGCTTAATTGCGAAAAATCTGCATCATCCTTAGCGTGAAGGTCTTGTCCATCTAACCGCACGTAAAGTTACATAAAGGGTGTCTCAAAGTGACCTCACATTTAAATTTATTAATAAAACGTGCTATTTATTTGAAAAACACGAGTATGTTTATTTTAATATATGGTACAAACATGGAGGAGGTTATGTGTGGAACGCAATGTCCGATGATTGGCCGCCTCGTCCGTATTTGCAAACGTTCACTCTTTCGACGAAATGTTCAATAAAATGTTGGCATAATTGCGGACTAATTCCATTAATGGTGGGTGCAATTGTTTCCTTGGCCTCTCGAATCATCTGTGAATCATTGGCATACACTTTATTCAGGCAGGCGCCTGAATTAGAAGGACTAAAAAAGCGTTTTTTCGGAATTTTTTTAGAAGGGAAAAAATAAGTGAGCCCAGCAAAGATTAAAGTATCTTTTCATGTATATTTAAAATGTATAAAAAAAAGTTCAACATGAAACAACAAATGATTGCAGATTTATCAGCGTATTCCATGTGCGTCTTTCCACTGCAGTCCCCAATCGGGGGGAAAGGTGCAGCTCGTAATTCTTGACTGAACCAAATGAACCAATAAATTTTCCATTGTCATATATTTTTCTTCTGGGTGAATTAAGAAAAAGCTGAAAAAATCGTGAAATTATAACGTTTCTCAGGTTTGAAAAAAAAATGCGTTTAAAAACAGCACTTTAACGTGTTATACAAATTATTTAAAAATAATTTTTCAACGACTCTTTTAATTCACTTAGAAGAGATTTTCATACTGAAGGAAACAAACTTTGGTTTGATTCGATACGTCGTTAATTTTTTTTGCCATCACGCCCGCCAATTTGGAAAAATCGTGAAAATTAAAACTGGAGAAAACGCGCTTCAAAGTTTTCAATAGGAGAAAATATCAAGCGCTTCTCTGCTTTTGGCCTTGTATCTTCGAAAATATTCACAAATGGCCTCTGTAACTTTGTAAATATATTCTTGTATAATTTACCTATAAATTTAAGCAATAAAAAAAACAATTTTTCGGTCCTTCCAATTCAGGCTCCCTTAAGTCCAAAGATTGTCCGGGTTTGGAACCTTGCACGTTTTTTCACTCGATCATCCATAATATCGCGTTCCACGTTACCAAAAAAGGCTGTACGACGCTGAAGGAAGTAAAGTGCGTTTAGTGGACGAGATGACAGATGCAGCTTCGGTAATCGCGGCTGGGATAAAGTTAGCTGGATGACATTGAAAATTTGGTGACGTGGATTTATCAGTATCGAACGACGTGGTCCCGAGAGAAGGCGACGGCAGTTACTCGGGTCGCCATTGTACATCGGTAATTATCGAATAACGAGGAATATTCGAAGATGCCGCAGACGTATCGCGATAATCGATGCCCCCATGAGAGCATCGTACCATTTGGTTATTCGAGGCGAACGCGATGAGGCGAACGGGGAGATGAAATGCAGGGTTGGAAGGGACGGCAACAAACGGAGCGAAACGCGGTCGACTATTATAAGCCTGTGCTACCATCCGATCACCCCCCCCCCCCCCCCCAACAGCCACCCACCCCCGATCAGCATACACTCTCGCATAATTCGTAACGTCAATGCTGATATCGAAATCCTGTCACCTTGCTGTCGTAACAGCATCGAACGCTCGGCCCAATTGCTCGGGCAACGTATGTACAGGTATTTCGACGTAATTCGACTATCCCATAGATTCATTACCGTAACGCATTATTACGAACAGGTTCGTGTTACGTTTCGGTACGTATTCCGCGTTAATGTTCTGTCAATCTTCGTTTCGGCCGTCAATATAATTCAACGCTGATCAATACAGAGTATCGAGAGCGGCGACCATCGAGAGAGGGACGGACGGATGTGAGAGGAGGCTGGGAGAGATGGGCCGAGAGATGAAAAGATCGTTGAACGAATGCCAATATTATAGCGTGGAAAAGAAGCATTTTGTATACAGAGTTTCGATGTTGATATCAAATTTTAATGACGATGTTTGCATCGGTGGAATGTAACGGAAATTATTCGTAAGGGGTTATATTTCCGGTAATTGGGGTAATTGCCTGGTTGATCACTTTTGAAACCGATATATTTTGGCAGTAGGTATATCATCTTATAAATGTTTCCTGAAAATGTCAAAGTGATTGGATCAAAATTGAACGATTTATAGGCTGTTGAGTTGACGTTAGTTCAATTTTTTTCTATGTATACTTTCGATTTGATGAACGAAAAATGCCCTTTTTGGCAAAAAACAAGACTCACATTGAATGGCGTTAAAGAGACCATTGTTGGAATTCAACGAAAATTCTTTTTTATTGTTGTTTTTCTTCATTTCTATTTTTATCCGAAATCAATTTTGATTAATTTGGGTTGTAGGTCTCTAATACATTTTTTTAAATGTTCGCAATAGCTTTGATTTGCCAAAAAAGATGGAAATTGGAAAACAATTATTTTCGTTGCATTCCAACGATGCAAAACGAACATCATCACTTTGAACACGCGCCATTTTTTTATTTGATGTTTCGGAAATTCCTTCGATTAATCATCGGATAAACTAACATACTAACGAAAGCTGCTTGATTCTTTGATATTAGATGACCTCCTTTAGAAGGACATTGCCCACCGCAAAATATTAGATGAAGTATTTTTCGAGAGGTGCTTCCAGGCCATCAGCTTTAAATCGATGTCAATAACATATTTTTACGCAAATAAATTACAGAGTGTTCTTCCGATGATACTTTTTCGAATACCTAATTTTTGTACAAATTCATCATCACGATTTTCCACAAAAAAAAAACCCAAAAATGAGCTGTGTTCTAATGTTACAACTAGGCACAATCCGTCAAGCTCCCAAACTTCCTTTCGCCGATTTGAGCTGCAAAAATCACGCAAACCTTTTTTAGGATTGATATTTAGGGATCTACAACAAATTTGCAACATACAATTTAGTATAATAATGAAAATGAGCTATTAAAAAGAATTTTCGTTGCATTCCAACGATGCAAACTTTCCCCTAAACTTTCGCTGTTAAAATCAAATGTATTTTGCGTACGAACTTCTGACATTGAAGACACAGAGTTATCAGCACTCATGCAGAGGAATATTACAACTGTAACGTGTAATGTGGATTCGGATCATCCCACCTACCACCAGCAATTCTTGTGCGCAACGAAGTGAACATTTACCGCACTAACAACACGCTATACGTGCCAAAATGCCGATCCTCACGAGCGATCAACGATCTTCGACATCGTGTTCCACATTGTCCGTAAACGGCAGAATATTTCCCCACATCGTCAATTTTCCCGTAACGCATGCAAGTTCCTCCAGACACAAGCTAAAATACCTCGCGAGGAAAGTTCGTCGATGGAAATAAAATGGACGCGGATCTCGTGAGCGGTAGCAATAAAAAAAAGCGCGTGTAATTTTTTTTCGCTCGTCGGCAATGATCACAATCTAAATTACCACTCTGGCATAGCTCGTACTTTCTGACCATCGAATGAACGGGGAATCGCCCGGAAGAGCCATGCATCGAACGAGGCCTGACGGGAAGAGGTCGAAACTGCCATGGAGGGTACGTTCTTGGAGTGCGAGTGTGTGTGTGTGCCAGAAAGAGAGAGAGAGAGAGAGAGAGACAGAGAGAGAGAGAGAGGGAGGGAGGGCAGTCAGAGAGCGTCGATAATAGACGGAAGGGTAGGAAAAGAAGATAAAAAGAACGCGCGAAAGGTAGAAATAAACGGAATGGTCTGGCTGGTTGAAACGTCGTTGAGAGTTTTGGGAAGGCTCGACTAGTCCGACGAATGATTGGGTCAAGGAAAATTATATAGCAGCTTTGTGGATTGGCTGACTCGTTCGTGGCGCCATGCCCCAATGAGGGGGTGGCTACGTACAGAGCCATTTCGGTCCACCAGAAATTAGGGCTCTTCGATGCGTGCTGTACGATCAACGCGATCACACATACACGCAACCATACTGCCTCTCCTCTTTGTAACTTAATTGATAGGGCCAATGGGCACCTTTTGACGAGAGCTATTTTGGCGAATAACGAAGTCGAGCTTCCACTGAAAGCACAAAGTACGGAATTTCACATTGAGCTTTTAGTGGAATACATTGAAAATCCGAGAATAAGCTATCGCGAAAAAAAGTGCATCAAGCAAGTGGAGAAATAATCTGAACATAGTGGAGAGATAATCTGACCAATCGGGGAAAGAGGATAAATGTGAGGACGTTAAAGTGGATCCGGTGGGACGAGGCTTCACCGCGAATTTCTTTATCTCCCGCTGAAAATAGCTGTTAGCGATTATATAGGATAATAATTTCGTATAAAGTCTCATTGGAACATGGATGTGGGGCTAGGGGATTGCGGTTATGACCGAGCGACCACTTTGTGCAACTTCAATATTCTCAACGAGGAGTGCCCCCCCTCCTAGGTCTATGTTGGTCCGAATACTCGTTGGTACTTTCGCAAAGCTGCTGCTGCTTTCGCAATGAACGTTATGCCTTATAAGCTGCAGCTGGGTACCGTCCCTCAGTCCCTCTGGCCCTACACAGACACACACACACACACCCACACACCGCTAGGTATAGGTCTGTTCAATGGCCGTGGCAGAGTCGAGGAGGCCACGAAAGCACTAGCTTTCTGTGAATTGCCCCCTAATTTCGGAACCATAAGTGCGACCCTCCCGGGACTCCCCAGGCTGGTGGCGTATCTTATACCCAGAAATCCTGACAGTAGCCACATTGGAGAAGCGTATGGAGCAGCAGCGTGGCCAGCTCATCCAGGCTCTTTCCATAACGACCCGGCGTCACGCTATCCGAATTACCATGCTACTTTTGTGGCCAACGATTACGTCCGATTTATCGATTTCTAAAGTTCGCCAGGGAGATGCCTTTCCTAAAGTCTTTTCCACGTATATGAGGTGCTGTGTCGTGTATCAGGGGACCCGAGTCGAAATTTTCAGCCTATTTTGCCCCCCCAGATCCTCACAGTGGTAGGAGATAAAGGCAGTAAAGTAGCTTCGTATTCAATATAAAATGAGCTCCTACTTAATGCCTAGAACGGGAACAAATTTCCCTTTTCTCCACTTGCAGGCGCTAAGGAGGACGTCGGTGGCACACGTATACACGCACACGCATATACTCCATTACGCATAAAGAGATACATATGCCTGAATACGCGCATGCGTAGACATCCGTATATACCCGCACGCATACATGCCTAAGCATACACCAACACACGTATACTAGTACCTATACGCGTGCCTGCTATCGGGATCCGCGTATACATGCATACGTGAGGGAAATTCCTATCAAAAATATTGTAACTGTTTGCCCAAGATCCATTTCTTCCACTTTGGAGAGTTGCTGGAGCCGCAGGGGCAAGTTTGAAGCGAATGCGAAAGGTTCGCTGGGTGGATATAATGGAAAGGCCATTGGAAAAGTAGGCTTCTGGTGAACGCGCGTTCCTACCTAGTCCAACGCATGATCGTTACTGAAAACTATCAGACCCACTCTTTCGAATGCGACCATCCCCACCCTCGTTTCGTCGAAACAGCTCAATGCGCGATAGGTCCAAACGCAATCAAAAGAGGGGCTGCAACGACTTCAGCTAGGTTAGGTAGGATTATAAGGGCCTATGCAGGAGGTAAGCAGCAAAGGAAGAGCATGTGGAGGCCCATAGTAGGACTTCTAGCAGTAAACCGACTCAAGTGAGGCTGACATAGGATCAAAGGCCTTTAAAATAGGCTGAAAATTTCGACTCGGGGAGCTTGCCTTGATAAGCGATTGCCATCCATTCTCGTCATCATCGATTCTCGTCTCGTTAGTGAATTGACTATTTTTACAGCGACAAGATCACACTGGAATGTCCTTCAACGTCATTTGGACAGATAATCGTTGGCTGAACTGCACAATGGGGTGTTTGAGTTGGCAATGAACAGTCACCGTTTTCCAATGTTCAGATGTAACTCTGATTAGCTTCATTGGAGCACCATTCGAAACCAGGACGCTATTGGGAATATTTGCAGCATGACATGCCTGATGCGTCGCTGTTGCGATACGATCGGCAATCGGAAGATAAAATCGTAGTTGACGATCGCGGTTTGAACTTCGGCGAAACCGCGACCTCCCGGTTGTACAGTTAGTACAGTAATGCCGTATGAAATTCGACAAATTGGGCTTTTTCGGTGGCGCCGATTACGTCCGAAATGTCAAATTCGTCGAATAGCAGTGGATGGGATGTGCATCACTTTGGCGCTGTGTGTGCTTACGGTATTTGGCTTGGTGTACCTCCATTTCGGTTATACAGTACAGCACGGTCACTAGGGGTCGTTCTACGCTTGTCCATTCTGAACCATAACGTCACGACGGGCTTTGGGCTTACCAACAAGGTAGAGAGGATTTGAGGGGAATCGACGAAAGGAAGGGAGAGGGAAACGGTTCACGAGAAACGAACACACGCAGCCACGAAATCACGTTTGTGTCGGGAACACGAGTGGCCAAGTTTAGTCGCGCTAACTTGGTTGCCCGGTGGGTCATTCGTCACTTGAAATTGGCAGATCACGCCATAGTCGCAACTCGTAGCCAATTATATATAACATGGTTCAACGATGCGGCAAGCATCCTCGTCTCACGTCGAAAAATTTGACACTGTGACAATAATGTTTTATCGATAATAATCCGCCCCCTCTTGATTCCCAGCTCCTCACTCCCTCTCTCGTTCTCTCTCTTTCGCGTCATATTTTCACGCGTTTCGACATCAATATCGCTATTTTGCGTTTTTTATTTCACGACCCATTTTCCGGGCTTTGAAAAATAATAAACCCAATGCGAATACCCAACGGGGCTGCGCTCATGAATGAATACATGACCACACGCTGTGCTTGCTTATCGCGTCTGCTAATTCGAGCCGCAGCGATTCTCATCGCCGCTCTGTCCCACTCCAGCTCGAAAAAAAACGAAATTGAGGGTTTAAAGAGGTAGAGAAATTACTATTGTGCGAAGTCGAGGTAGAGAAGTTCATCTTCGCGCGAAGATGAATTAAAGGGTTATGCCTCGTTGTAAAAGTCGAAAAAACACTTTTTCAAAACCAATATGTCAACTAGTTTATGAGTGGTGTGATGTTTAGTACCAATCAGGTGCGTGAGTGGTATGAGTATATGAGTGGTGTGATGTTTGGTACCAATCTGGTGCATGAGTGGTTAAGTGTTTGAGTGGTGTGATATTTGGTACCAATCAGGTGCATGAGTGACATGAGTGTATGACTGGGGTGATGTTTGGTACTAATCTGATGCATGAGTGGTATGAGTGGTGTGATGTTTGGTACCAATATGGTGCACGAGTGGTATGAGTGGTGTGATGTTTGGTACCAATCTGGTGCATGAGTGGTATGAGTGGTGTGATGTTCGGTACCAATCTGGTGCATGAGTGGTGTGATGTTTAGTACCAATCCGGTGCATGAGTGGTATGAGTGTATGAGTAGTGTGATGTTTGGTATCAATCTGGTACCACTCATACACTGGTGGACAATTGGGGGCGTTTTCTGTGCACCGTTGTAAGCAACCGCACAAAAGTACATAAAAATCATTCCGACATATAATCAAAGGATTAATAAATACGTGTAAAAAATTCGGATACAAAAGTGGAACAGTAAAACTGTTTTTCCATCCTAAAAATCCCCTCCAAAGCAGCGCCCTAGACAACAACACTGCCTCAAACGTTGATCACATCGCGTTCATCCAAAGAGCCCAAACCGTGCTTTCTCAGTTTTGTCTCTTTCTCACTCGTTATAAATCCTCGTGCCAAACTTAACAATTGTTTCTTCGTCGTTGGAAGACGCACACACCGACCGTGACTCTTGACTAAATCGCTCAGACGACTAATTATCGTCCTGATTTATACCAGTAATTTCTGTCAGAGCTTCGAGCGTGCACGTGGTGCATTTGGTTGGTATACGCTTACCGCCAGATTCGACGCCGTTTGGACGCATAGACCACGCGAATGTTGCAATGGCCGTGTGTGGGTTCAATTATACGCGTTCAAATGTTTGGTCGGTTGCCAATTGCCCTTCGGCCAGTCTTCGATTCGGATCGCCGCAAGGCTTGCTCGTATACAAGCGAATATCTGCGTAGGTGGATTGCATCGGGGTGCACGCTTTTGTTCAGGGGAAAATATCTCGTAAGCCGGAGAAAAACCGTTGAATAATATGCGAGGACGACAACGTGAACGACAACGAGGACGACTGTGATGCTCTCTACTCCCACGTGAGTGTCGCCGGTGGATGGTCGTAGGTGAAGAAGGAACAGGCAAGAGAGAGCCATACAGTGAATTTCTATTATCGGTAGAATGCAACGACGAATTACGTCACTGGGTGTGCGGTACCGGAAAGAATGCAGATTGCTATACCGAGGCTCGTAGACAGGCACGTAAGAGAGCAGAGAAAAAGAGAAGACTGGCAAATGATACGGCTAAGAGAGACGGAGAAAGAGAGAAGGGAGGAGAAACGGAAAAAGCTCTTTCGCGACCCCAGGAAAAATCTCGCGTTCGCCCAGACGCTTCCTCCTTTTTTCCAATTCCGCTCTCGTGAATCCTCACAGAGTGAAATACGCATAAGACAGATAGTGAAGAATGCATTGTCCACGGGGGGAATGAATTCCAAGGACGCGGAGAAGAATAGAAATGGCAGCGAGAGAAAGAGAGAGCGAGAGAGAGAGAGAGAGAGGAGAGAGAGAGAGGAGAGGCAGCAAGGGTGAAGGAGGGCGAGGCAGGATCTTCGTGGATGACAGGGGAAAAATTGGAAAACGGGGATTAAAAGATTTTTTTACGTGACGGAAATACCAGCGTTCTCGGAGTCAAAGATCCACGGATTTTTCCTACACGTGTGAGACTTCGTGATATATCTGTATTCCCGTATCTCCCTGGGTACATTCGTGTTGGTACATATGCAAATATGTGTGAAGGTGAACTAGGGGCAAGACGAAAGTGCGGGGTAAGATGAATCGTAAGCCTACCTACTAAACAGTATGTGAAAGTATCAACTGTGGCGGAAGCACGCGTCTCGAGTGAGAAAACATTATCGATTTTTTGACAAAACGATCTGATTTTTGGTAATGGTTACCAGCGTTACATTTGAGTTGCTGATATTGATGAGAGACAGGTAAGGAAACACAATCAAAAGACTAATTATTAATAAAATGAGAACGGTTTATCGGAACTTTTCAAGATTATTGCGTGATTTATTTTTGATCCGTTAACCGTCTAATGGGGCAAGATGAATTCCGCTATCGCAAAGCCGCAATATTTTACAACACACCACTATATCCGTTACAGAGACGTGTTAAAGAGTCTTCTCACTTTAGACGCGAAAAAAGGCTATTTTCATGAATTTTTTTGATAGCTTTATATTATAGATATTGATATAAAAGTTGTTACACTTAATAAATATACTTTCGGAATACATTTAAGAAAATGTTATGTATTTATGTAACCCAAACAAAATTTAAACGCGTTTTTCTCGAAACAACGTTTTCCGATGGCTTGTTGATAAAATTTTCGGAATTGCTGAACCCATCCTTATGAAATTTTAACCACATATTCTTTACAACCAGCGCATAGTAAATATCGAAATTTAAAAATCTTTTTTAAATTTCGATATTTACTATTTTTCTGCCAAAAACGGTGAAAAAACACGTTTTCTTTTGTTTTTTTTTCGAAAAATGTCCGCGATTGTGTTATTTTTGCATATATAAAAAAATCGTATGATATGCGCTATAGCCATTGACATACTGAATCTAAAACCGTTTGATTTTTTTTTTCGAATGATTCATCTCCGAGATTTCATCAACAGCGCAGAACTGCAATTTTTTAGGACATTTTTTTAACTATTATTTTTGTCTATAAATAGTGACTTAAATAAATAAATATTTTTAAAAATATATATTTCGAAAGTGAATTTATAAAGTACAACGACTTTTATGTCAATATCTATAATATAAACCTATCGAAGAAAATCATGTTAATAGCCTTTTTCTGGCGTCGAAAGTGAGAAGACCTCTTAAAGCTATAAGACAAGGTGAAATGAAACTAGTAGGGCCTTTGGTTTCTTTCCAACCGGTGTTTCTACCAGAGGAACTAAATACTCGGACTAAATACTACAGAACTTAGACGATTGGCTTTCAAATTGCTGATATTGAGAATAAAAACATTTTTATATGCGAAAGATGCCAATAATTCATGTTCCATCATGCTCCCAACGCTGTTTCATCTTGGCCCACATGTGGGGTCAGATGGGAAAATAAAAGTTCAATTAAAAAAATATATTTTGTCTGCTAACAATCAAAAAGCCTGGTTTTTTGTTTCCGAAATTAAAAAAGGAACAAATGTTGATTGGTTTAAAAGAATGACTAAAGTTGACTGATTCATATGTATTGTTTTATTCGAACATGACCTTAGCGTTCTGATCTTGCCCCTACACTGTAAAAACTCCGCGTGTTTGACGTGTGTTCAAAGTATGTAGAAGTAACACAACATAAGGCTAGACACGCGTTGCCGTGTTGATTCAATACACTTATGCATTTGGTGACACGTATTGGGTTACAATTACACACGTAATGCGTTAAAATGACACACATAAGTGTGCAATTTTTACGCATTAAATTATCGCACACCTTCGTAGCTGTCCCCATCAATAACACGCTTATTCGAACACACATAAAGCGTGTAGAATCAACATACAAGACGCATATTTACACACATTGGACTAAACACCACACCTCGATAGCAACACACGAGCAAAAATAACACGGGAAAAAGCAACACAGTTTAAGTGTGTTAATTGCGAGTAATTGATCATATGTTTTAACAATCACCTTGGTTACGGCATCACGTGAAACTCATTAGTTGGTTTGACATCGATTGATTAACCGATTAATTGAAGACCACATTTGGTCTTGACTGTTTGTTTCATTTATAGATGATTTTTGAGTTTGTCACGTGGAAGAACCGGAAATTGGAATCTATTTTCCAAAACCTCGATAGCTGCATTGAATCTTTAGCGACGTATTTACTAGCCTATGCGACGACAAGAAAAACAGTGACATCTCTCATACACCCCACAGAGTAATATATAAGTACTGTTGAGTTCAGTTCAACAAATGCATTTATTTTGACGATAAAAAGCTTTTGTTATTCAATTTATAATCCCGACGCATCCCATGTATATACAGTACTGCAAAAATAAGTGTGTTGTTTTCACACACTTCGAGTGTGTAAATGGCTGGAGACACTTTTTACACGTATTAACGTGTGTAAGAAAATAACGCACGTAAGTGTGTTTGAACGCATCTATCCATGTTATTTTTCACACACGTTAAAACGTGTAAAAAGTGTCTACAGCCATTTACACACCTAAAGTGTGTAAAACCAACACATTTGTTTTTGCAGTGTACTTTCCCTGCGTATGGCCATGGCTGTCTGTAACGATGAGAGAGCTTCGTACGAGCGCGGAGTGAAGGCACCCCGAGCTTACCGTGGCTGTTTGCAATCTCGAGATACGTCGCTACCAAGATGCGTTCGGATCCTTTCACGGATGTCACCGTCATGAGAGAATCCCAACTTTGGTGAGAGCAACGAGAATAGAAGAGGGGCTATGGAGGAGGAAAAATAAAAGATAGCAGGGCTTGCCAATGAAGAGCCACTGGCAAATTGGTTGAAGTGCACCTTGCGTTGAATTCGCCATGGTGTTTAGTTTCCATGATTCGGTTGGCTCAGCAACGTCAATGCAAATGATTAATGCAACAGGCATGAACGGCATGGTATTCTTATTCGGGCCATCAAGAGACGGTAATATTTCAGCAATCGCGACTGAAAGATGAGCGAAAATGGATAAGTGCAAAGGGAGCGAGGTAAAGGCAGGTAGAGACGGAGACATGTGAAACGAAAGCAGAAGTAAGACGGAAAAATAGAGAGGATAGAAGAAAGTGGAACGATGAGAGTAAAAGACAGGAATGGAAATGGAAACGGACAACCTCGCTTTTATTATTTATCGTCCTGTGCTTGCAACAGCAGAACTTGCCTGCTTTCTGTTGACACCTTTCCACATTCACCCTCTCTCTCTCTCTCTCTCTCTCTCTCTCTCTCTCTCTCTCTCTCTCTCTCTCTCTCTCTCTCTCCCTCTCTCTCCATGTCTCGGCCCGACACAGCACATCATTGCACATTATTCATACGATGAAATTTGAATTATACATTCAATAAGACGTCGCGACGTCTGGCTCGATGCCGCCGCCGCATTTCTCGCTCACCGGCTGGATAACAGCGTGAACAACCAGCCCGAAGACCCTGGCGGAGGAGGACAAGCTGCCCCAAACATGACTGCGGGATCGCGGTGACAAATCGAAACCAAAAAAAACCAACCGTGAATACTCTATCGAGAAAATATCGATCTGGTGATCATCGGTGATGCGGGAAAAAGTTTCCAAACTTTACGTACAACCCTTGCGATTATATTTTCGTTGAGAGTGCGGTTTTCAAAAGACAAGGTGATGAACGATTGCTGCGTGTTCGTCAGCACCCTGCATTCGTATACGTTGAGGTACATGAAGCGTGCATTTTTCGGAAGATACGTACAGAACGATATCACGTGATGGGTTTTGATAAACATATTTTTGTCGAGTACACGAGCGACCAATATTTTTCTTCCAACTTTTTAACACGAGTACTATGAAAGATACCAGCCAGCGTGAAGCACATTTGGAAGCTTTTGCAACTCCAAACTTTTCGCCGGGCGGGAACTCAAAAAGTTCAAGTCGTATACATTGAAGTTTTGAAAAGGTAGACGTACACCTGGTGCGCTGGAAGATTCATGTACATCAGTTGCACCTTCGGTCCCCCCCGGAGGAATAGGGGGAAAGAGCGACGAGCTTTCTCGTGTTAATGCAGCGAAACACTAGTCACCAGTCGTGGCTGCTTTAGAAAGACTCCCCGACAAGCGACTTGGGTATTCATGTCCTTCTCCCCCTCCCCCTCGCACTCTGGTCACATGCAACAGAAGAGAAACCAACCTCACATTGTACTCCTCACGGAGGGTGCTTCTCGCTCCCTCCCGACAACAATAATTTATCGCGAGTCCAGTGTGGCACAGGGGGTTCCCTTTGCTGTGTGCACCACCAACAGCAGCAAACAATTAGTGGCACGCGAACGTTCCGACACGCGACCGAGAAGCGAGAAAGACGGAGGTAAAGAAGATACCTAGAGAGAAAGGGAGAAAGGGAGTGAACCTACGGAAAACGACGACGATGACAACGGCGACAACGAGTTGTGCTTTCTGGCCGAAAGTGAAATTTTTACGGTGTGGATCGTGCGAGTCACCACATATCGCGTTCCTCTAGCTATACTTAGCTGTTTAACTTACACGTTGGTGCAAATGCAAATTGTAAGTACAGGATTATTCAGAAGAAATATTATGCGCAGGGGTGGATTATTTCGAGCGGTCGTTCGCGAAAGCTCGTAGAGGAATTGAATAGTCCGAGTATTATGAAGTCACTTATTTTGTCACAGTGGACCGAAACAAGCATTGAAAGATCCACGGTTGGCAGACTGTCAAATTGACGAGGCCAACTTTAAAACCGTAATCATGAAACCTATCGGTCCGATTCCCAACATTAAAAACATAAACATATCGACGAATGTGTATCGAACGTTGTGGAATATATGACTGAAGTCAGCGTGTAAAGAATCACCTGACACAATGATGCAAACGTTGTAAAGAAATCACTTCACGAAAAAAAGACACCGGATTGTCGATTTAGTCATGGGTGACGATGAAGGGTCAACGATGTTGAAGCTTCCTTTGGAATGCAATGAGCATGAATTAATTTTATTTGCTCAATCAAACATCCTTGGGCTCTTTCTGGGATACTTATTGGAGATCTACAGTGGGTAAAAGAAGTATTTGTACACGTCGTCTTTTTCAAACTATCGTACGAAAAAAATCAAATGCTTTATTCAGTTTCTGTGTTCGATAGCTGGTCCTAAATGTACATGGTGTCTACCAAAATCTTGGGAAAACACGAACGAACAAGTAAAGCCAAATTAACAAGTTTCGTGTAAGATGTACAAATACTTTTTTTGCCCACTGTACATCTACAAAAATGACTTGTATAATGATAAAAATAAAGAATAAAACAACTAAGGAGAATGTTCTCTTTGGTTTCCCAGAAGTTTCTCTATAGCTTCGGCAAAATGAGTAAAAGATTGCAAAGAAAACTATTCACGAAACAAGATACCGTTCTGTCAGTCGGAAACTAAGTTGATTGAGTCGTGTGTGACAATGAACAGTCGTCGATGTTGAAGCTTTCGTTAGGATGCAATGAGAATAAATTAATTGTATTTGCTCAATCAACATGACGTTGAAGTTTGCGTCGTAGTAGAAATTTTTTTTCCGAAGTTCCAAAATTTCCTTCAACAGATTTGAGCTACAAAAATCACGCGATCACACAAAATACGATTTTCGATAATAATGCGAATAAGAAATCAAAGAAAAATCGTTGCATACCAACGATGCAAACTTCAAGTCCATCAATCAACCCCCCCCCCCCCTCCCCCCCCGGGCTCTTTTGAGAATCCTTATTCTAATCTATATACTTTTAATCTAAATATTGTTGTAGGCATAGATCTCTAGATCTCCAGATCTAGTCTACAAAAACTAATCTACTCTAAAAACATCCACTCTAGAAAAATACCTTGTACAATTAAAAAAAAAACTAAGAAATAAAACAACTAACGAGAATTTCCATAGTCGCTCCGCGGATGCAAATCCTAACAATAAATCAAATCCTACGCGATAACGTTTGATGATACGTCAAGAAAGAACGAGTTTTACTGCGAAAAGCAATCAAGATTTCCTTTTATCAAGTGTTCCATCTCTTTTGCATCCTCCTGTACGCCTCCAGCTGCAAGCTCGGTGCAAGCTTTCAAGTATCAAGCCACCAAGCCCTCGTCACTTGCGGTCACGCATACCGAGTCTTTCATGGCTATACGATCGCACCATTCATGCCCTACTTTAGAGGGACAAAAAAAAGATATGTGCAGCTCCGGAAGAGCCGGAGTTTCGGTAAATCGGGAATGTTGACGGTCCGACATAGTTGCCAGGACATGTCCGTTTGCCCAACGCTTGCACGGCGGTTACGCCAGGAAAAAAGGAGCTATATCATCAGGAAGAATCGGCACCCCGTTGAATGGAAGTGTTTCGATGACGCAGCAATCACCAAAGTCGAAGCTGCAAAGCTCCAACCCCTCCTCTCTCTCTCTCTCCACCACTCACTCCCGTGGCAATTTCTCGCTACTTTACTTGCCCCGGGTACGTGAGAAAATCGCAGAAAAGATCGGCGGGATACGGAGTAATCTTGGAAAGAGCCGAGCAGAGAGTTCCCCCATATTCGATACGTTTATATGCACCGTTTTTCAGCCAGTCGCAACCTCGACGATCTCGTAAAGCGCGAGTTTATGTTGTTGCAAGAGTCTGAGGGTTGAGATCCGGCGAGAAACACCGAATCCAATATCATAAGATAGAACACGTGATGGCTATTTCGTGCTTTCACGATCCCCCGTGAACTTCTCTGATGTTGTCTCCTCTTCTGTCTCTCAGCCAGTCTTCTGCATGCTACATGGACGCCCGGAATATCTTTATGATCCGTGTGTCTATTCGGTCGATCCGAGCAAGCACAAGCGTTTCGAAGTCTGGATGTGTGTGAGGGCGGAGCTGAAGATGAGTGTGAAAGAGAGCAACCGCGAGAGGCAGGTCCAGGCAGAGAAACCCTGACGGAGAGGTTGAAAAAGACAGCAGTTTGGGTGAGAAATTCGATCAGGGATTTCCACCGGGAACAGAGAAGCGGTCGAAAGAATGAGGAGCCAGAGGATCGAAAAAGACAGCAATGACGAGCAAGACGTACGAGTGAGGAAAAAAAATACAACGAAGACGACGAAAGAGTGGATGGAAGAAGAGGGTATCTGCGGCAATTCGTTGGGTCACCCGTCACGTTGCCTCGTGACGCGTGCGACGAATTACCGCTCATAAAGGGACGTTCGGCTCTATCGTTTCCAACGCGAGACAAAACGAAGAGTGAACGACGAGAAAGAAGGCACCAAGCGGACCACTGGGTTTTCCATTCCAATCGAAATTCAGCACGGTGATACGGTGATAATGCTTGTACATGTACGGACCATTTGTATAAGCGTATTTATATGGAGGTCGTTTCGAGGACAAGCCTGCAACTTGTGACAACCACTCTGGGAAAAAATACATCGAATGTGGAAAAATATACTTAAGGGGGCAGGCTACGGTCAAAATGACGAACACTCGGCCGGCCCTTGAGGCAACTCAAATTGAGGAGGAAGGTCCAACTTATGGTGCAAGAATCGAAGATTTAAGGGGCCTTCTCACTTTAGACGCTAAAAGGAGGCTGCTTCATAATTTTTTTTTGGTAGGTTTGTATTATAGATATTTATGTAAAAGTTGTTACACTTAATAAATACTCTTTCGAAATGCATAAAAAATATAACTTTCAATGTATTTATGTAACTTAAACTTTAAACACGTTTTTTTCGAAACAACGTTTTTCGACGGCTTGTTGATAAAATCTTCGAAACTACTGAGCCGATCCTTATGAAATTTTAACCGCATATTCTTTATAATTATAGCTATAGTGCATATCAAGGTTTTTTTAAATTTTGATATTTACTATTTGTTTTGCCAAAAACGGTGAAAAAACGCGTGTTTTTTTTTTTTCAAAAATTGTCCGCCATTATGTTATTTTTGCATATATCAAAAATCGCATCATATTTGCGCTATAGCCATTAAGGCCACTCTAGAGGCCGAAAAAATAGGCTTTTTGGGGATTGTTTTTCAGAAAAACTACAAAATAAATCGAGATTACCAAAAAGGGTGTTGATCATACATATCAGTGACTGTATACAATAATTTTTTTGAAGCGATTAATCTCAAAATGGCGGCTGCGCAGCGTTTATCTCAAAACTGCATTTCTTAAGTTGAGCGGAACCATAACTTAGACAATTTTCAACCGATTCACTTGAAATGTTGAATATATCTTGAAAAATACATTGTCTATGAAAGTACGTATGCTGTTTTTTATATGGCATAGTTCATTTGCTATTAACAATTATCTGACGATTTTTCAAGCAAATTTTTGGATAGTGCAAAATTTGACAAAAAAATCGTCAGATCATTGTTAATAACAAATGAACTATGCAAAATATTTTTAAAAATCCGTCGATCTCTCCGACTTCGATTAAATTTGGCATGCTTGTAGAATGGGT
This sequence comes from Ophion ellenae, assembly GCA_963210295.1. Classification (NCBI taxonomy): domain Eukaryota; kingdom Metazoa; phylum Arthropoda; class Insecta; order Hymenoptera; family Ichneumonidae; genus Ophion; species Ophion ellenae. The sequence continues at coordinate 39,121,608 of OY723390.1, read as the reverse complement.
AAAAATAGGCGACACGTATTTTTTTATATCTGCGGAACCCGATTTTTAAGGGGTAAAACGCACCATCGAAAATAGGGGCGTTTTTCCCTTGTCGCCGATAACGTTATCGTTTTCATCTCCAATGTATAGTACACGAAAAAATGAACATTCTTGCAATTTGAAACGTTTTCATACCTCGTACCGTTAAAACGTTATCGACAAAAAACATCCCAATTTTCGAGGGTGCGTTTCCGCAGATATAAAAAAAATACGTGTCGCCTATTTTTACCCCTTCTACAAGCATGCCAAATTTAATTGAAATTGGAGATATCGACCTCGCAACCTTTCCTTGTTAGTCTTGAGCGACGTTTTCCTCCCTAACATTATTTGTTCATTGATTATTAACAATAATGATGTCATTTTTCTTCGAAAATCGAAAAAAAAATTCAAATTTTTTTTTTTAAATGTCGCATTGATTTTTGTAGCCTAAGTGGGCCGAAAAAGATTGGGTACTACGAAGAAAAAAAATGTTTGGTGCATCCCAAAGATACAAATCTCAATACCATTAAGGCACACATCTTCAAAGTCTTTTAGTAGAATACATTTTGCGAAATGAAAGAAACTGATTTTTGCAAGTAGACCTTTCCTAGAAGTTTCCTTCTTGCAGCAATAAGAGATTTCCTAGAAGTTTCCTAGAAGTCTTCTAGAAATAAGACCTTTCCTAGAAGTTTCCTTCTTATAGAAATAAGAGGTCAAAAAACCAAAGTTCCCTGATCTCTTAGAAGATAAAAACGTTTTGTTCCCCCATTTCCTCAAAAGAAAGGTCGTGCCTTATTCTAATGTTCCATATTTGGGTATATAGTCCATAAATAGCTACCTATTCGGTATTTCGATTTTTGAACAATTTTTATACTGTAAATTAACTCTTTGCCCTCAAGAGGTGGCTCTCACTTGCACTTTCTATCCAAGCGAAAAAGGCCTCGAATGCAAAGGGTTAATATTAAAAGCGCAAGGCTGTTCCTAACTCAAGCAAAAATGTATGGCTGATTAGGATTACTATCAAACGTCTTCAATTCGTGAAATGTTTTCTTTTATGCCAATAAAACTATATAGTATTCTATATATGATCACTTTCCTCTGCTGATAGAAAACATTACATACATACAACAAGTTAAAAATATCATTTGTCGATATACATACATGGGTATTGTCTTTCTAGGGCAATATACAAAAAATGTATTCACAATATGTAAAATTTGTTTATTTATTTAATTTAATACCGGACATTCTAGAATCCAAAAATGGGTTCTTAAATGTCCGTCAAAAAAATCGATTTACCGTTCGATCCCGTCCTCGCAGCTCGCTATGGCAACGGTTGTGAATTATTAAATAGTAAAGATTGCAACGTGTTCAGACTCCCACACGATTAATTCCCGGATTGCGTTTCGATCCTTGTAATGGGCAAAATGGCCCAAAATTGCGCTCTCGATGTTAATTTTTTTTTCCAATTAATCCGCATATATCCCATCAACGTCAAATTTCCCACTTGAAACTGTCCGATAATTCGCAACGGTATTTCCACCGCCGAGGATTTTATTCTCGATTGAAAAGCTCATTTATCCGAACCGTAAATTAGTAAATTCGAATAAGGGGCCTCCGAATAGTGAACTGGATATGTGCAATAATTAGTTGAACCTCCCAACTATTTATGGCATCCCAATTGATCAGCTAGGTCATTGGTTATTGAAGCTTTTGATTATCGGAGCGGAGCTTTCATCATTCACCGCTACGTAGTGCCGGTCAAAAGCCAAATGTTGAATTCCACAATGGTCCGAATTTTACCCTTGCAGCATCAATTCTCACGCCAGAGATCACATTACGTTTCAATGATCCTCACCGCTCCATTCGGCGAAAACCATGAGTGGAATTCCCGCGTCCTTTTGAAGAGCGAATGCAGCCGAGGGAGAATGTCATCAGGAGTTTTTGGGACAGTCGGGACCGCACGGTATGCGCCGGTTGCACAAAAAGAGTCATCGCGTCGTTTGAATGCTGCTAAATATCGACGTTGCTTCGGACAATGAAATTTCCCGCGGACCGACCGGAGTGCGTGGGTGGGCATTATTCGAAACATTCTCCGGGCAGCTCACCATTTTCTCTGTTGGCAAGCACTGGAGCGGGAAACCCGATGGAATTCGAATGAGACCGCGAGTGGTACAAATCTCTTCGACCGGACGATCCTCTTCTCTACACTTTTCTGCAGGGAAAAGCTCGAAGGGCACACACAACGGCCACGTAATACTTTGAGTATATGCTGTACGAGTGCGAAGCGCCATGCATGCATCCACCTTTGATATAAATCCACGGTACGTAAACTACCAGCTACGTTCGGTTGCGCACGGCGAGCACGAGAGATTTGCAATCTCGACTGCAGAGTTCTTGAAAAATAACGAAGGGAAGAAGTTTTTTTTTTTTCTACCGCACGTAGAGAAGGAAAGACGTAGTTGCCCACGGAATTGAGGCTTTTGGCAGTTTTGCGATTGCGGAGGGGGTGTTACTATTGGAAAACTAATACGAATGGGCATCACCATGGTGAAAATAAATTCTGATGACAGATTTTACACATTGCCATTTTCTGTTTTTTTAAACATTTTTCTTTTTTTCAGAGGAAGATTTCTTTAGCATTTTTTTTTACTTAGGATAGGGTCATTCCGAGGGAGTTGGTTATAAGGGAGAGATAGCCAATCGAACAGTTTCATGGTACCGCGTACTAGATTTCACCTGTTACTGTTTAATTCGCTTCGCGTCGCAGGTGTAAGTGTACGAGCAAAAGTTTGGCAAAAAATTGTTAAGTAAGTACGTAAAGTTAAGTAAGTAAGTAATCCTTACCTTGAACAGGTTTTGGAAGCTTTTTTGTAGGTAACTTTTTTTTAACATCCTACATACCAACTTTTTTTGCTCCAATAGAACAATGTGTCCTTTGACTACCAAATGTGTGGGGTTTCTTTGACAAGGCATTGGAATTGAACTTATGTCAAAGATTAAGGGTTACTTCGACATCATTTTTCAAATTCAAATTATCATATTTTATAAGGAAACACTTTACATACAAATGCCAAGTACATAGGGTAGCCATACCTCCGCCATTTCGAAAGATTAATGTAAAAGAAATACTACGTAACAGCCAAAACTAGTAATGCAACATGCCCTAAGTCTCAAAAATAGTGTAGGAATTTTTCCTTTAAAAAAAAATCATGAAAACCAGAAATGTTCTCCTCGCCTAAATCTCGCACCCCGCCTAAATGTCCCGGAGAACGCTCACCCCTTTCAACACTAGCCCATCACTGTGACGTTGGAGTTTGTATCGTTGGAATGCAATGATTTTTTTTACTTCATTTTTCACTTCTTTATTTCCAGCACTATTGAAAGGCTTTTTTGGGAATTGAGGTTATAAATCTCTAATAAAAAGGACTAGGCAACTTTTGAGTGATCTTTCACAGCACGGTTCGAAAAAAAATTGAGCAATTAAAAGTAAATAATTTCTGTTGCATTCAAAGGATGCAAGCTCCAACGTCACGTCGTCACTCCTATTTTCACACTCTGTAATTTATGTTTCCAAACAATACAAAATTTGTTTCGTTTGTAACTTATAAACAAATGCGTATTCTCAGCTTGATTTTTATTGAAATCGCAACACCGGCTTAACAATAATGAAAATAGTAGATAGAGAAGGATTTTTTTGTATGCATAAAATACTATAAAATTTGCATCTTTGGAGTGCAACGAGTTTTTTTCTTTCAAGTATTTTAGTTTCCTTGTTTCTATTTTTGTACCACGTATTTTATGGCACGTTTCGGATACAGATTTCCAAATAGGCATCTTAAAAAATGGTTGAACAATTTACCTAGCTAAAATCTGCGAAAAAAAATTATGGAAGCAAAAAAAACTTTAAATTCACACAAAACAATAAGTTTTGTAGCAAAGAAATTTGACCATTTTTTTTAGGGAGCACTTAGGGCTACCGAGAAAAAAAGGGCGTTTTGGATGGGCTTGGAAAAGATGAGTTCCCGAATGGTCTGACAGGCCGACGTCGAACTTTTGACGCGTACGTCTCGCTCGCTAACGCGTCTCTGAATTTCTCTTAACGCCCCCTCGATAGGGGCTCGCCCAAAGTTTTTTCACCGCACAGTTAGCGGTGAGAGACGCTGGAACGTGAAGAGGTTAAAAGTTTCACAAATTTGCACAATTAACAAAGTTTAACAAATTTCTCAAGGAGAAATTGTTTCCGTGCAAGCATCACCTTGAGTGACCCTACTCGACGTGGAAGGTCCTTTATGCACTTCGAACTAGGAAACCATTGCGTTTCGAAACCCCGTGATGATGTATCAAATTTAGAGTTCCACAAAGACAAAAAAAAAACAACGCTCTGTATCTGGAAAGCAGCCAGTATTTTTTTTGGTCCCCAGCCCACGAACGAAACGGCACTTCCGGTTCGAACGATGTTCGTCCTGTACACGCGCGCTCTCCAAACGAGCATTGTTGCCAGTTGATTCTATTTTATTTTCATTTTTAACTCGTCCCTCTCCGCGCCCTTCGACATTTTTCTATTTGTTTCGTTCGTTTCCAGCGCTTTTACGTTTTTTTTTTCCATCGCCAACAACAACGAAAAGGGAATTGGAGAGTGAATGGAAGCGTGGAAGGGCGACGAGGGAGCAAAAACTGGGCTCAGTTGGAGAGTTCGATAAAACGGAAATCCGCACTGGATGAGGCTGATAAAAATAATGATTTACGAAGTTGAAATAGTGCGTAAACGAATATCCAGTTGGCAGCGCTACAGTAACGTCCATCTCCCTTTTTACGCGTGTGCTTTGATTCGACAGGCTCCATGATTTTTCGCCCTTTTATTTTGGCAAAACTAATTGCCGTCGCGGAACAGCCGTGTCCCTTTCTCTATCTCGATGGACGTTTTCATCCTTTGTGCTTTTTTCATTCCAGCGCCACCCCGAATCGTTCGCAGCCCTCCCGGGCTTCAGAATTTTCATTTCGAGTAAAAAATCAACGAAACTCGTTATCCATTTGAAAAGAACTTTTTTCCGCTCCATCGGATAAGGATTTTTTTTTCGGTGAGAGCCGCACATGTGACACGAATCGAGCATTTCTAGTCGATGAATTTTTCATTAGCTTCATTGTCAGTGACCGCGCGTAAATCACGTCAACGTAATTCATGAAAATCGGAATATACGGAGTTTTTTTTATCCCCGATATACTTCGGCTCCGTCGATACGGGAAATATTCCGTTTGACATTATAAACTTATAAATTATGAAAACGTGATGTACAATTTTCATTTGCATTTTGGGTGGGTTGAAAGAAAAATGTGCGCGCCCCGTCGCTCGGCTGGCTCGCATTAATCTTTCGCTCTCAAAATTATATGATAACGGAGGGTTTTTTTCGCCCCTCTCGGGAAAACGCTTTTATTCATATTGCACGAAAGCTTTGGTAGGGCTCATTATGGATACGAGAGAGTGTAGCTGGAACGTCATGGAAAACTTGCTCTTTTCCCCACTCGCGAGGTCTGCAACAAATGGCAACGATAAAATGTAGGGTAAGTCCGGGGTAGTTGGCCACAGTTTTTTCAAGGATACGTCGAAATAAAAGCACGGACGTTTCTCAACTTGTCTTCATTTGTAATTAAACGTCGAACATTTATCTTTAAGATAACTTACGAAATTGAAACAAACTCCTATTAGATCGACCTTAAAATAACTATTTTTTTCAAAATCACGATTGGCTATTCTCTCCCGGAGTGTGCGGGTGTGATGGCCATAGAAGTAGACGTGAGATGGCCAGTTACCCAGCATTATGCTCTCGGTTTTCTCTTTGGTTGTATGTTTTGAGTCTTAATTTTGTTTTCTTTTGGCGTCATCTAGAACAAATATCATCGAAATCAGTACAATTTTTGTGTACCCAAAGTTGGCACACTATCCACTGAAGCCAGTCTTCGATGAGACGAGTTTCATAATAATTTTCTCCGCAACATTTTTTTTCATTGTTCTTATATCGTCTTTCTAAGGTCTTCGTAGGTATTTCGTAGGTCCTAGCGGCCGCACGAACCGACAATTCATCATTTTTCACAGCACTAATAGGTGCTTTTAATGATTCTTGAGTGCAGTCCCCTCGTAGAACAATTGCTTTTCTCTTGTACTTATTCGGCATCCAAAACAAATGTAGAAAAAATGAATTACTTGAACACACTACACTAATACTTTGGCCATCATAATCCGACTGTACGTGGCCATCTCTCCTAATCTCCCGGGAGAGATGGCCACATCTAAAATGTAAGCAAGTAGACACAACACATGCGAAATCTTGAAATTATAACACAGCACTGTTCGTGAACTATTCAAGAAATACAAAAGCAATCATTACTTTTACAAAATAACATCACCACAATGTAAAACATGAAAGCTTCAAAAACATTTAACAGTAGACAGAATAATTAAAATGGATTTTACTTACTAAACTTTTTTTTGCCAAACTTTTGCTCGTACACTTACACCCGTGTAGAGATTGACCGTTGGGCCTGAGACGGGCCTTCACAGTTAGCCTTTCTAGAATATTGGGCCGTGAGTATTTACCAATAAGGTGCCTTTACAGAAATGATAAGAATGGCCCGATATCGGCCAACAGAGCCAACAATTATTGGGCCAGTGATTTAATTCATTGTAGCGCCAATGTTGGTGATTGCACTTGGCCCTATGTGGGTCTTCTTAAAGGGCCTATGTGGAAATTGACCACTGGCTCTATGACGGGCCTTCACAGTTGGTCTATCTAGAAGTTAGTCTATCTAGAATATTGGGCCGTGGGTTTGTTTGGGTGCGTGATAAATATTCAACCTATATCGGGCCAAGATTGGCCCGAGATTGGTCCTTATGGACACATATTTCATGGAATAACCTTGAAATAAATAGTAATTCGCGTATATGACAGGTTTCAAAATTGGCATATTTTACTTACTTATGTTGGTTATTTACAAGTGCCAATAATACGCCAAGACTTGATTACAAAAACTGAACTACAAAATATAGACGATTAATATATGACGTGCCAGCTATTTGCTCATTCTGGCACAATATACAGATAATGAATAACCCAAGGCTTAAATAAAATAAAAGCAGGTATGGTCTGACCCACTTAGCCAATAAAGGGCTTAGATTAATTAAATGTAATTTACAGTATTTTAGCATTGCCAGTTTTAAAATTGGCAAATTTCGATGAACTTTTACGGCTGTTTATTGGTTTTAACAGATGGGCCCGGATAGGTTTTAGTAATGGGCTGATATTGTGCCAGTTCTCAATTTATAACGGAACAATAATGGGCCAATGTGATTGGCAGTACTTCAGCATCACCAGTTTAAAAATTGGCAAATATTGTTTATATCATGACTGTTTGATGAATTTAAAAGATGGGCCATGATAGGTTTTAACTATGGGCCGATATTGAGTCGGTTTTCAATTTAGAACGCGACAATGATGAGCCAATGTAATAGCCAGTATTTTAGGATTGCCAGCTTTAGGATAGGCAAATTTAGTTTAACTATCACGGCTGTTTATTAGTTTTAAAAAATGGGCCAGGATAATCTTTAGTAATGGGCCGATATTGTGCCAGTTTTCAGTTTAGAACGGAACAGTAATGGGCCAATATAATTTCTCTTTTGTTGGCTAATACGATGGTCCCAATATTGACCTGATCGTAATATTGGGCAACTCATGGCAACCTCTACATGGGCACCTGAGCACATCGCGAAGCGAATTAAGCAGTAACAGGTGGAATCAAGTGCCCGGTTCTATGAAATATTTTTATTGGCCATCTTTCCCTTATGGCCAACTCCCCCGGAATCACCCTATACAAAAAGGCAAAAATACGAATAGAAGGGATATAAGCATCCGAGTGATCGAAGGGTTTTATAGCAACACGCGGGCCAATGATTCCCGACCCGGGAGTATTTTAGCTGATTCGTGGTCTCTCCAGTGGTGCTTTTTTTTATTGGTGGTCTATCGACGCTCCAGCAGCGCTATTTTTTCTGTTTGCCTCCAGCGATGCAATATACTTGGGGGGGGGGGGGGGGGGGGCTGTAAAACGCGCGTGCGAAACCCGTGAGTGTGGGAGAGCGAGGGAGAGGGAGAGACTGGAGCCTTTTGCCGCCGTTTCTCTACGATCCCCGTGGAAAACTGGGCATATACGACTCAACTTTATCCCGGCGGAATTCGCCATGCGTAAAACCGGGGGAGAACACCGTAACCCCCTTAATGTAGTTTCTCACGAGTAACTTTGGCCTCGCCAACTATATACGCGACTGCCTGTCTTCCGGTCTCGAAGCTTCGTCGTATAAACTTCATTCGGAATGCTGTTTCGCGTGCGTAGCCTCCCTTAACTAGGGGGCGCAAATCCGTTCTTGAGCGAGATTTGTTAATGTTCTCGTGAGAATTCGAACATCCACAGTACGTTAACTTAACGAGCTTGGGCCAAGTTGACATGGTAATTTTTATTCGGGCGCAGCTATGGTTGGTACGAACTTCGATGCTTATTCTTGATAAGCATAATAGGAAGACGGCCCAATCTCGGAACCCGAAAGTTCCATAAATTTCAACTTAATGAGATCCTTTTAGGCAGCCGAAAATATTCGAAAAAAATGTGTCGCAATTATTTATTGTACATGATTGAAGTTTTATGTGTACATTATTACATCTTTTGATTTTTCAAAAAAAATTCTTCCTTTTTTAATATTAAAGAGTGGCGGCTGTACGACCCTTGCTTGAGATACGGTCGTCGCATGGGTTCTTACACAGCGTACAACCTAGCGTCTGGCGCATTGGTCGGAAACATCGAGGCCAAAAAATGTTGGATTCCCAAGACCCAAAATTCAACAAATGCGTTTGAAAAATTGTAATATTTTTTATGAAATTTTTACTGTAGTATTTGTTAAAGGAAAAGTAGTTGAACAAAATAATTATCATGGAATTTCAGGTTCATATAGCGTTGGAATCTAAGGAATTATTCTTCCTTCCGGAGGGGAATTTCCGCGTTCTGATGTTTCAGATCAACGCACCAGACGCCAAGTTGTACGCCGTGGAATACTAAGGCGGCAGCCGTCTCCGAATTAAGTGTCGTACAGCCGCGACTTTTAAATATTATGAACAATGTTTTTTTTTTTTGTAGACAAAAGACTTTAGTACTTGTGTCCCTAATTTACTTTTGTAATTATACTTACGTAATAAATTATTGATGTAATTATATCAATAAGTACATAACATTTTAATTATGTAGAATAAATAGTTCCGGTACAAAAAATCTTTAAAACTCGCGCATTTTCGGCTGCCTAAAGGTATCTCCCTCCTAAAGTCCTAAAGGGATGGAATATTTTGCTCTTCATGCGGAAATCGGAGAGATTAATTCTCAATAGGTTTCGGTAATTGACGGCTGTGCCGGCCTTAAGCCACAGTAACGGGTATAAAATCATGTGCGAATTTAACAATTTTTTTTCGTATGACAAAGTGATTCACTCATAAAATTAATTACACATCTATTTAATATAAATATCAAGTTGTTAGAATTTTTTTTTCGATGTACAAAATGGCCGACTACTTGAATCTTCTCGAAACAGCTTTTTTCCAATTGGCGTGACAAATAACTTTTCACCCGATTTACTTCAAATTTGAAAGTTATCCTCCTAATTTAATTTCGCAGAGAAGTATGTACAAAATTTCTGATTAATCGAAAACTTTTCATTTTATGAGCAGTTAATGAGCAGTTACAACGAAATTTTGCACGGAAAATTCATTTCTTAAGTTCAAATCCCTACAACTTTTGAATAAAACAATATTTTTTCAATTCCGTACGTACTTCTCTAGGTATTCTAATGTAGATTGACGAGGATTTTTGTTTTTTGTTCTAGGTAAAAAATTGTGGATGCTAAATGTCACGCCGCGGTGCGCCTTAAAAAAGAAAACAAAAGAAAGTATTAGTCGGCCATTTTGTACATCGAAAAAAATATATATTTTTTAACAGCTTGATATTCATCCTAAATAGATGTGTAATTAATTGTATGAGTGAATCACTTTTTCATACGAACAAAAGTTGTTAAATTCGCATATGATTTTATGCCCGTTACTGTGGCCTAAGGCCTTAAATTCATAACTTTTAATACTGATTCATCTATTTATTACTTAATTTTCTTTGTATACCCGCGTAGTTTTTCAGCCTACACCTGTCACTTCACTATTTCCGATTCGTCACAGATTCTCGTGTTTCGTATTCACACTAGGGCACAGGGAAACAATGAAAAATCCTGGCTTAGCGTTCACCCATCCGAGTATTGGTTCCCCCCATACCGCGTGTCGACAATTAGCTTACCTAATTTAATGCAAACCGTAACAGAGTACCAACGTTCCTGAAATATTTACTGTAACTATATACATCAATGAGGGATTCATCACTAGGAGTGCTAGAGAAAGCCTCGTAAATTGTCATTAACGCTACCGTGCTGCAAGCACGACTGGAGAAGTTTGTCTTTTGGCGTGTACACAAATTCGCACAAACTCATATGTATACACACACATATGTGTGGGTATACGTGTCGACATCCGTAGCCTTGGCGTAGCCTTCGATAAACAACCACTTGCACTTTCCACCGGATCACCCCTTTAATGAACGGTCTAGGCGAGCCGTGTATAATGACACGCGATACACGAGAGCGCGAATTGCCATCGCATCGAGAGCCCTTGAGCTTTATAAAGCAACGAATAGAGGGAGAGAGAGAAAGAGAAGAGCGCGCGGAGGGACGAAGAAAAAAATATTCAAAGTGGCAACAACACAAGAGCCGCGCAATAACGACGAGGGAGTCGAATGTTGTGAGAAAAGGGCAGATACCCTTCTCGCGTTGAAAGGACAATGAGTCTACGGCGAGGTGATTGAGGGCCGGAAGAGAAGGGGATGCACATACGACAAAGGGTAAAAGAAAGCGCATCAACAATCTCGTTCTCTTTCCCTCATGGCTCTGTAGTCGTTTACAACAAGGCGCAACTTAGTCGCGAATGCTGGGATAAGAGAAGCGGAAGCCTCCCAAAAAGCGAATGGTTAATCGGAAGTACGGACTATGTGGAAGTGGTCGAGCTATCTGGTCAATCCCCCATACCAATTCTCTCGCCGGGCTTTGTTGCATTATTTATTCGTTTAATTAACTCTCTTCGCCTATCAACGCTACCGGCTGCTTTCCAATAAACCTGCCGAGGAATTCATGGTCCTGGATTGTAACACCAGCCTGGCACGCAACAGCTTTTTTTCATGAAAGAAGACTAGCTGGCTCTGCGTGGCCATGTGACGGTAGGTATACGTGTGTCTGAGGGATGTCCACATTCAGCATGCTTGGAAGAGTACTTGAAGGTGTTACGATCTTCCGAGAGATCGTTGGCGGAAAGTAATCTCGAAGATATTGATTTGAACCTGCGAGGGTGCTTTTTTCCTTCACAGAATCGATCATGAGGTTATCATTCTTGGTGCTCTTCAATGGTCCAGAATACCGAAGAGGCAGACTGTCACATGTGTAAGCAAAATATACGATGCCATAGCGGAAATCGGACCGGATAGTGGAACGTTGAGGGATTAGGCTGCAAACATTCGAAAATGGATCGAAATGTCCCATACATTCGAGTATCAGAGAGAATATCGTGGTGACGTGATCCACGGTGAGGTGTTCATCGTGGTACTGCATCCTGGGGCCTCCAACACCACCGTCGGCGGTCGTGATTAACCCGGAGTAAACAACCTTCCAATAACATGCTAATGCGAACCGATTCTCTCGGATCGAGGTTCGAGGATATAGACCGGTCCCGACATTGTGTTAGTGTATTTGCGTTTGTGTGGGGGAAGCGAGAATGCCGCGTCGGTGACTCGATGTAGGGATGAACGGGGCTTGTGGAGGGGTTTGTGCCGCTCTGTGTTCTACGCCTTGCCACGTGATGTAAACCGATAGAGAAAGACCCAGGAATCGCTGAAGCACCGAGGAGTAGGTAGCGACGGATGGACGGATAGGGATGATGATGGCGATGATTATTCTGATGATGAAGGTGACGAATTCAACCGGGCTTTGTCAGTAGTCATACATATATTTTGATATATAGAAATGAGCCGGCGTGAGGAATGACCGATCCATTCCAATCTGAATACGAGCCCTGCCAACTCGGTTATTAGAAGCGGAATAGATATCCGGCTCCGGATGTCCGAAACAATCATTCCTATGGGTACAATGCACATTGGAATATAGAGTATATTCGGCGCATGAGAAATGTAAACAGATACGTCAGGTGAACTCTCGATCGAATCGGAATTCATCCGACCCCCATAGCCTGCCATCTGACCCCATAGCCTGCCCTAGATACATGTCCCTATGTGCGCAAGGTAACATGCTAACGCAGATATGTAGGACTGAAGGCAGCTAGTTTGAGTCTTTTACTTTTGAACTAAAGACACAAGTTAACTCCAGACAAGGAACTAAAGACACAAAACTTCAGACACGGAAATAAAGACACAAGTTAAATCCAATCAAGGAACGGTTGGCATAATCGCTAAGCAACGCATTACCAGTCGCACCAACTTCTGCCTATGAACACACTGAGGCATTCATAGTCTCTTGATAGCCCACTGGATTAGCAGCAGGCAAGTCCGTTGACGAGTTTCCATCATTCCCGCTTTTTTTCTATATGGAAAACCCGGGCAAAACCGCAAACTCCACCTGCCACGTTAACGACCAATTGCTCTCCAGGCATTGGTGCGCTCGATAAGTGTAATCTCATACTAAGATCTGCAAAAAGGACGATTACCATGGCAGCGCGAACACGCGATACGAGTCGCGCGTCCGTCAGGAAGCAGGAAATTTGCGACAAACTTTTTACCGTGTTCATCGGTTCCGGGTGAAGGAAGGTAAAAGAGTATAACAACGAAGGTCTGGGTGGGGTTGGATCGGTAAGGGTGAGACCGATCGCTCTTCATTAACGGGGCCGTAACGTTAACGCATCCGCGTTATTATACCGAGCGGAGGGATGAGGACTGCAGGCTCCCTCCCTGGTCACGCTTCCCCTCTCCCGGTCTCGTTGCTCGCGAAACGAAAACTTTCCGGCTTCATCCATCATCCGTTTCGGTTGGCGAGGTAACACGCGCGGGGACATGCGCGAATACGCCACCCACTGACCCGAATAAAATCGAGAGACATTGGTTAATTAATGCATCGTCGGGACATGTACTCTGCTATAGAGAGCCTACCGACGATGCGGATCCCATAGTTGATGGCCTCCTAAGCGGAGCACCCCCACGTCATGATTACCATAATACCTTGCGGTCCGGTGGGTGTATTCACGAGGAATCGAAACGTTCCGACTTGTCGGAGGATCCATAATTAATTCGTAAAAGCTCGCTTATTGTTTGGTTTTGATAATGAAGAACAAAAGTCAGTATGTAATGATACACTTGTAGACGATGGATATATCTAGGGATAATGGAGGAAGCGTAAGTTGAAGCTTACAAACTTGTCAATGGGATCGTAACAACTTATAAATTCTTCTCAAACAAGCGACAAAACATCAAACGACTTTTAACTATGGTCTTAAGGGTTGTATCCAGGAACAGTTAATGTGTGTTCAAGGTGTTACTGAAGATAAGTTGTGTTCGAGGTGTTTTACAGGTTAAGTTGATGTATTTTAGGTTTTTTATCAGGATAAACTCATGTGTTTACGATAATGTTCAAAATAAGTTAACGTTGGCAAAGAATTCTTCAAGATGCGTTGACGTCTTCATTGTGTTGTTCAGGGTCAGACCCAAAAAAATACATCTGATGTGTTCAAGGTATTGCTTAGAGTAATCTGAGGTGTCGAAGGTATTGTTCAAAATACGTTGACGTTTTGAAGATATTGTTCAAAATAAGGTGATGTGTGCAGGGTTTTGCTCAAGGTAAGTTAAGTTCAGGATAAGTTGACGTGTTCAAGGTATCGTTTGAGATAAATTGATGTCTTAAAGGTCTAGTCCAGAGTAAGTTGATGTGTTTAAGCTATCGTCCAAGGTAAGTTGATGTATTCAATATATTATTGAAGATGAGTTGACGTATTCAAGAATCCGCTGGGTTTCTGCTAATGTAAGTATGGTCATTGTCCAAGGTAAGTTCATGTGTTCTAGGTATGATTGAAGATAAGTTGATGTGTTCAAGGTGTTATCGAAGACAAGTTGATGTGTTCAAGGTATTATTGAAGATAAGTTGATGTCTTTAAGGTGTTATTGAAGATAAGTTGATGTGTTCGAGGTGTTATTGAAGATGAGTTGACGTGTTCAAGGTATTGTGCATGGTAAGTTAATGTGTTCATCCTTTTGCTCTAACGAACGAGATAAAAGAAAGCTTCATTTGTAAATGGCTGACCCGCTGGATTTATGCTGATGCGAGTGAAAATTATGCTCTCCGGATATTCGTATCTGAAAGATTACGAGCTGCATCAGCACTTTAATCGCAATCGGAGATGTACGTCCCGTTGAGGAATCTCGCGATCGAGGATAACCCAATACGGTTATGTCCATGTACATTCGTTCATTTCACGAGCTTTGAGTGCTCGGGTGAAGAGTGCTGTTCGGGTAGATTTGAGGTTGCTCTAACGGCAGCAACGGCAATGAGGGCGTTGAAGATAGGCGGTGTTTTTAAGGGGAATCGGGTCTTTTTCGCATCGCGTCATGATCCGACTTGATAAAACTTCCAATAACGTAGAGATTTCGTTCTATTGCCAATCGGCTGCCATGTTTTTCATATTATTAGCCTCGATCCTGTATCCAATCTCAGTTGAATACTCGGCGTGTTCTACATGGCATACGCCTAGTACGTCATTTTTCTCTCCAAGCTGCGGAGAAGCTCGAATCACGAGAGCGTCAATCAGATTGCTAAAATCCCAGAGCGAGTTCGTCGGTTACAGAAATTTACCCGTTATAACCCCGGATGCTTCCTCTTTCGTCGTAGGTCGATAAGGATCGTACATAACGTACGAGCGGAGGTTCTATTTCTAGGATAATCCCGGAGCCTCTGCTCGGTAGAAAGAGGCGATGGCTCCGAGCTTTGCACGGCTGTTCAGAGAGAGAGAGAGAGAGCCGGCGACATATCCTCTGTGCAACACGAGCTCGCGGGGGCCTCTAATCGAGTGGAAGTAATCGGGTTCACCGAGAAATTCAATTCGGGGTCCTACCATCCACCCGCCAACCTTGCTACCTCCCTCACGGAGCCTCGTTCTCCTTCTAACTCGTTGAAGGCATCGAACAACTTTTTTTTCTTCCGGCGCATCTTTTTACTTTTTTTCTACGTTAGTTCCAGTCTCTCTCTCTCTCTCTCTGCCTCCCTCTCTGGCTCCTCCTTTGAGTATAGTACACGGCGAAGTGAATCGAGGTCGAGCAACGTTCGCAAGAGCGTACAGTACATCACCGAGGCGAGACAGAGAGGGGGGAGGCATGAGGGAGAAAGAGTTCACCCGTCAAGTTTTGAGATTGATTATGTCAGCTTCGTCGACTCTTATCTTAGAGTACGTACGGATACACATACATATATATGTACACACAGGCACGTATAAATATATGTAAGGCATACCTATGTATGGACACATATAGCGAGCTGTTGGAAGAGAGCGATAACGGTGTTGGCGAGTGATAAAACGAAGTGACGTGTTGTCCGTGTAGCCTCGTACGTATACACGGCCTTTTCGTTGTCGCCAACATGCTCCCTACGAGCAGCAAGCACAAGACTCTATTCAAAGTGGCTCTGGTACTACAGGGAAATAAGAGGCAGATTAAGAAGAAAACGAAAGATTGCTGACGAACTTTTCATAGCGGGGAACGATAATCGTGGGATACAGTTTGTGTTCTAGACGGCAAACCATCAGCAAGTTATAGACTGAATTGTTGCAGAAACATTCACTTGGTTGCAGTTAAGAACATTCGTTGCATTCAAGATATTTGCAAAAGAATCCCGTGCTTTAGAGTGATTTGGGTGTTTAACTAGAACCACAACTGGTGTGTTCCGGTAAAGCAACGATCGTGTGAAGGCCAGGAAACCTGGAAAAGCTATCATGGCCTGGAATGCCATATTCTTGGGCAAGCACGCTCGTGAAAGACACTTCGTTGAAGAAAGTAGCAACGATTGGCAACTGCTTGTTGAGCGCACGTACACATGGCATATTCGTTGTTGCCAACATGCTCACTACGAGCAGCATGCACAAGACACTATTCAAAGCAACTCAGACGCTACCCAACAGGGAAATAAGAGGCAGATTTAGAAGACAAAACAAGATTGCCGACGAACTTTCATACCAAGGAACGATAATCGTTGGATGCAGTTCTAGACGAAAAACCAACAGCAAGCTAAATACCGAATTGTTACAGAGATGTTCTCTTGGTTGCAGTTGAGAACATTCATTGCAATCAAGATATTTACAAAAGAATCCCGCACTTTAGAGTGATTTGGGCGTTCAACTAGAACCACACCTAGTCTTCGTGTCTTCCGGTAAAGCAACGACCGTGTGAAGTCCGGTAGGAAACCCGGAAAAGCTATCATTGACTGGAATGCCATATTCTTGGGCAAGCAGGATCATGAAAGAAGTTGAAGAAAGTAGCTACGATTAGAACTGATTGTATTAATCATCAAATAATTTCGGTAGGGAAACGAACTGCAGGTGGAGTAGGCGTTCACCTGCTATACTCTCTCCGCCTGTCGCATACGAATGTTATGCTTCATATGTCTATACAGTGAGGAAAACTCCACGGTAAGGTTCCGGAACTACCGGGGCAACAACTGCCGTTAAAAACGTGGCCAAGCTATGAGACCACTGTTGCTCCGTCGTATAACAACACCGTTAAACTTTTTTCCTCGTCACGTGAGTATACGAGGTGGTTTGTCATTGCCGTTTTTTTTCTCATACACACAGGGGGATGGAGAAACGAGTACATAACCAGCATAACGTCACGACTGTGACACCGGCCGCCTCGACTGGCCAGAAAGTCGGGTTTTCATAAGATCCGGAAAATTGCAACGTGCCTCCGGCACCAACGACCCTACGTGACTCGCAGGAGCGCGACAGGCGAGATCACAATTCCGAGAATCCGTGTTGCTTTTCTACCTTTCCGGCTATCTGAACCAACCCTAGTCTCGGACAAGCGGAACCCGAGTTCCACTTTCTCTATCTCTCTTTCTCTCCGTTTGTGTTATGGAGATAAGAGGGGAAAAAAAAATCACCGGCGAACAACCGGTTCTTTCCTGTAGGAACAAATGGACACGCTACGTGTACACGGGTGATGCACCAAAGAGATAGGGGTGTATACGTGAAAAAAGGAGGAAAAGGATCCCGGACGCAATGCGGGACGACACAGAGATCAAAAGTAGAGAGCTGGAGGTTTCCAGCCGCAGGCTTCGAGGCAGAACAGCTGATAAGGACACGTGCAGTCATCAGAGAGACTGGATCATCAAGGCAAAGCCGCAAACTCTATTGGAGCATCGGGGAATCTCCGAAAAACTTCCGTGATATCAGAATCTCCAAGCAGATTCCAGATCTTCATTTTGACATGTTCAAGTCCGAATTGGGTGATCATGAATACTGGCTCATTCCTCTGTCGCTGATTACCAGCTGATGCAGCTGACAAAGGACCCAGGAGATGAACAGTCTTCCTACTTGCGCATTCCTTTTCCTCTGGCATTTCCGTATACTTGATTTCCTCTGCGGAGAATTCGTGAGCACACATACACACACTCGCGTGTGTAGACACAGGTCTGTTTGCACAAGTGTAGATACAGTTACGATTGTAGCGTCGGAATCGGGACATGATTGCCCGATGATTCCAATCTTTGTGTGCCATTGCAGCAATGCAGCCATCCCGTTTCCGCGCCGCATCTCAACCCTTTTCACTTCTCATTCTCGCACCTCACGCCCGTCTCTCTTGGAGCTTTTTCCAAAGTGTGAAAAGGAAAAGAGGATGGCGAAAGAGTTGGATAAGAAGGGTGGGAGAAGGGAAGTTCGGCTCCTGAGCAAGCGAGAGCGAGTGAACGGACTTGCTTTATGTGTTCGAGGTGGAAAAGAGGAGAGCCATTGGCGTGGAGTTGCATCGGATATTACCGTCCTCGTCGTCCCCGTCCTCTCGCCATCCAAGACATCTTTGTGTCTGGATTCCAGTTTGTGTGCTCGTGTGGATTCTTCGTTGTCGTGGCGATGGTGCAGAGCTGCACCCCTGGCGTCGATGCGAATGCAGCACGCGACGGCGATACAATTTGGAGCTTCGCGGGGATGCCCACGTGTACGAGCACACATACGAGTATGGCGGGCACGCGTCGGCACAGGGCGGACGGCATGTGACAATACAATGCGTTACGTGACTCGTGCAGAAGCACGAAGAGTTTCTCTCTGCCTTTCTGTCTACGATGTACCCACAATATAGTCACATAGAAATTTTCTATACATATGTATCTCTATATACCGACATAAAAGTATGTTCGAAAGCATGTGTGCGTATGCCATTGCCGCATGTAAGTTTCGTATGTACTGATGCATACGAAGTACCATGGGCGAAGTTGGCTCCGAACGGGCCGGGAGGAAAGGGCGAGAACGACACGCGCACGTGACCAACAATAACGGGCGTGTGCACACGTATCCGAGCAAAGGAACATCACGACAGTGTTCTCGTATGTATGTGCCGATCTGTGCACCAGACAAGTTGCCACCGCGAAGATTGGAACAACGCTGATGGATAATCCGAGCGGCAGTCTGCCGTCCCAATGGATGCCGTTGATGAATGGACCAGATTCGATGGAGATAATCACGAGTCCCTGCTTGTACGAGCATGCGGTCCGTCCTCCAATTCAGATCCGGTCGTGATCCGAAGGATTTTTGATGACGTTGGCAAGAAAATATGATATCAACGACTGGTGGCTCGTTTACAGATTCTAACAATGAGTCTCTTTGATCAGCTGATCTCTAGACTGGTTCCTTTTGGCCTCTAGAAACCGAATCCTGTCTCTTATAGCCTCTAGACACCATATGCCTAAATCGGTTCCTTTTGGCATCTAGACACAGTATACCTAGACTGGTTTCTTCTGGTCCTGAAGCCAAATCTTGAAAGCTGCCACCGATGTGCATCATTGACGAGCCGAATGGAGGACTTTTGATGTCGTTGGCAAGAAAACGTCACATCAGCGGCTGGTGGCTATTCTACAGTTTCTAACAATGAGTTGGTTTGATCAGCTTCTCTAGACTTGTTTCTTTTTGGCCTCCAGACACCGTATCCCTAGACTAGTTCCCTTTGGCCCTAGACTCCGGGTCCGTAGAATGGTGCTTTTTGGCCTATATACACCGTATCCGTAAGCTGGTGCCTCTTAGCCTCTAGAATCCGTATTCGTAGACTGGTGCCTTTTGCCATTTAGACATCGTGTCCCTAGACTGGTTCCTATAGGAAGATCCCGAAAGCTGTCACCGATTCGCGTCATTGCCGAGCCTAATCACCACGATTTTGAAAGGCGATAGTTGATTGCTTCCCATTTTGACAATTTTCGCGACAAGCCCCGCAGAGCTAAACGCGACTTGGCGGGGCAGGAAGTGGAAACGAGGTGTACAAGCGTCGGACGATCACTTCGCGGTAGCTGTGGCTAAGCCAAATCGCCTTCCTCGAGTTTCGCATACACGTGGCTTGCGGAGCCGCATATACTTTGACACGTTTCGATGAGGCGCGGGCGCGTGCCGAGCCGTGGAGGGAATCATCGTGCGCCAACGAGAGAGCAAAACGACAAGAGGCGTTTACTTGGCAGGCACATGAATCCGCGCGAATTCGCACTCGCGTTTGCCAGCTTTTTCGTTGCTTTCTTTTTCGTCGATTCCCCAAACTGCCAGGTCCATTGTAGGCGATTAACGACTGTTTTAGGAAACGAGCATTTTTTTGTCAGGTCTAGCCAGATTTTCGTCGTTCGAAATGAGGGCTTCTTAGGAGGTTTCCTGGGTTTAGATGCTGCTTTTTTCATGTTGCAGAAAGACATTTGGTTGCGCGCGATTATTTTCGATAAATATTTGTGATTTTCGCGATACATGGTTGCCGTTGAGGAAGAAGAAGCAAAACAAGGCAATTCTGAAACAACAAAAAGCCGCGGGAAAAGAGCATTTTTAACAGGAATCACTATCAATGTTTGCCAGCGCGAGATAGGACATCTGGCGCGCGATAACGATAACCCGGCAGACTGGAAGATCGCGCAATACTATACAAAGCTCGCTGCTCGAAACGGGCGCTCTGTAGTTTTTAGATATACGCGAGAAAGAGAGAGGAGAGAATGAGGGGGAGAGAGAGAGAATGGGATTCCGCGATCGTAGCGTATATACCAGAAGAAAATTCTCTCTCTCTCTCTCTCTCTCTCTCTCTCTCTCTCTCTCTCTCTCTCTCTCTCTCTTCTAGGAGATCGCAGGATCGCCTCATATCTTTTTTTTTCTTTTTCAACGTCTTCTTCCTCATCCTCTGGTGCTCTGGCCCCGCTGTGCCGTTGGAACTCTCAGCACAGTTTCGCCTTCGGCGAAGTGTACCAGGCGCGTGGCTGTATCGCCGCAGAGAGTCAGACGAGCGACGAACAAGTCCAACGGCGGTACCGCAAGGGTACATATTTTAGCGGAATCCACTTGGAGAACGGAATGTGTCTTGTATAGCGGAGCGAGATGCGACGAGAGTGGGGAATATCGCTCTCGCGGAAAGGGAAATTTAGCGAGAGTTTCCTCCCGGCGTCGAAGCCCGTAACTTTTCGGGCACGGCTTGAGCGACGCGATGTCGGCAAGTTATTTTAGGCTCTTTCCTTCTACCTCGCGTTCATCGCTAACGTCTTTCTACGCGTATAAGTGTACGCAGATATGTGTATACATATGTACAACGAGCCAACCCAAACATCCGTGGTTCCATCTCGTCCAGGACAAATCCAAATAGATCCGAACAGTCAACTTCAGCACGCCCGTGGCGTCATCCGCGCAGAAATTGCCGTAGGGATCCAATTGGATTCACTTACTTGTTCCTACTTCCTGATGGGGTCTAATGGGTCATCGCATTGGGTCGTTATGGTGAAAGGTCACGCTTGTACTTTGGATTTTCATCGAGATTCCACGAAAGGACTCCCACATCGGAATGTGCAATCCAATTTGAATCCAAAAGATTGCCACGTTGGAATGTATGAATCCAATTTGAATCTTTAAGGATTGCCACAGTGGAATGTACGCATCCAATTTATAGCTTCAAGGATTCCCACATTAAAATGTACGAATCCAATTTGATCCTTAAGGCATTCTCACATTGGAATGTACGAATCCAATTTGAATCCTCAAGGATTCTTACACGGGAATGTACGAATCCAATTTGAATCCTAAAGGTTTCCCACATTGGAATGTATGAGTTTGTTTGTTTGGGTTGTGCAATCCAATTTGAATCCAAAGAATTGCCACGTTGGAATGTACGAATCCAATTGGAATTCTAAAGGATTGCCACATTGGAATGTACGAATCCAACTTGAATCGTACAGGATCCCCACATTGAAATGTACGAATCCAATTTATAGCTTCAAGGATTCCCACATTAAAATGTACGAATCCAATTTGATTCCTAAGGGATTCTCACATTGGAATGTACGAATCCAATTTGACTCCTAATGGATTCCCACATTGGAATGTACGAATTTACTTTGAATCTTGAAGGATTCCCACACTAAAATGTACGGTTCCAATTTAAATCCTAAAGGATTGCCACATTGAAATGTACGATTCCAATTTAAATCTTTAAGGATTCCCACATTAAAATGTACGAATCCAATTTGAGATTCCTAAGGGATTCTCACATTGGAATGTACGAATCCAATTTGAATCCCAAAGGATTCCCACACTGAAATGTACGAATCCAATTTCAATCCTAAAGGATTCCCACATTATCGAACCGAATTCGATACCATTCTTGACGGATCCCATCGCATTCTGTATTTTGATTTATTTAAACACAATCTATACATATCTAAGACATACAAAATGAGTGGATCTTGAGGACGTTATAATCTTAGGTTTACAAAGTATAAATCGCTCAAAAAAGTATATCTTAAAAATCGATTTGAATCACGTCACTAAAAACCCACTGTAATTGTCGTTTGTTATTTAGTTTACTACACTTTGACATAACATCACCCTATATGTGCACGCTCGCGAAGCGTGCAGGTTATGTTTCAACGCGCTGAGATTGTTTCCCGTGACTTTTCACATATTTTCAATTCGAACGTAGTAAGAATTCTCTAACGGCGTTCAGCGGAGAAAGGTGCAGCATCCAATTGGATCCCACGGTGTTGAAGTTTGCACCGTTGGGATGCAAGGAAAGTTCTTTTTTTCTTTATTTTAATTATTATCGAAAATATGTTCTTGCTAATTCATGGTGTAGATTTTGAATAACGATCCTAAAAAAATGTTTGAAAAAATTATTTTTCGTTGCGTTCCAACGAAGCAAACTTCAACACCAATGGGTCCCAAAAATTCTAACAGCTTGATATCCATACTAAACAGATGTGTAATTATTTTTATGAGTGAATCACTTTTTCATGCGAAAAAAATGGTTAAATTCGCACATGATTTTATACCCGTTACCGTGGCCTAAGACCGTAAATATTCGTACTTATCAAATCGTTTTATTAAAATTAAAATGTCAGGTTATTTTGGGACCCTTTAGTATGGAAAAATCATAAAAAATCCTAGCTACCGTGATCTTAACCATTTCGCCGGATTAGCCCATTTTCTCGAATTCCCAACCGACCAAAGTGTACGACCAAAGTCACCGTAATACGTATGCACCCGGTAGCCTAATATTCGCAACAGACTTCGAAGCAGCGTCCAATGCTTCTCCGTGCCTTCCCACGTTCGCCAGGACATTCGACACGCAGTTGCCCCGTCCAACGGGTCATTCGGTTCTTGAAGCACGTTTTTGCACGCACGTAAACGATTTTACCAAGAAAGTTGGCGGCAAGCGTTGGACGAAAAAAACGGTAAAAACAACAACAAAAAGAGTCGCCTAAGACGACAAGAGTCATTTGTTTGTTTGGATTTGTTCGGATTTGCGTCGTAGTTTTGAGTGCTCGCGCCCTCACGGGAACGCGTTCCCTTACGCGGTCGTTGCCGCCGAGACTCAACGGGAGAGGCCCGCAACGCGCGATAAATTTCACGCTACGAAAGGGACACGCCCGTAGCGATCATCTGGACGCGACACTCCGTAATTTGAATGTCAAAGAGCGGCGCGCGCGCGTGTGCGACACGCTATAAAGATAGAAACAACGGGCGGAAGTTTCCTTGAGGAGAACAAGGCGTTGATGGAAGTGTGTGAATGCGTGTTTAGGGCGCAATACGAAGGAACGTCTTCCGCCTCAATGACTAAGGTGATTAGTCATTTTTATTTCAGGCTAAAGCAGTGAGAACGATATATTTCTATTTTTCAAGGTCACAGCGAGAAATTTTGGAACCTTTATCGTAGAAAAAGAATAAAAAATTCTCGAGGAACATGAGCCCTGGAGACAATTTTGAAAAATGGTGCGAGATATATTCAAGCATTTTCCTAATATTCACTGGATCAATAATTCTGGATTGTTCACGTATTGAGTACACTGTAAAAAATTTCTATATAAAAATTAACACACATGTGTAGGAAGTTTTTATGCGGATACCGCTTATGAAATTTCAGATACGATTTTGAAAATCCAAAACAGGTTATTTTAAAAATGAAAGTGTAGCACCGTAATATTAATATACTTGTGCGTTTGAAAAATAATGCACGTGTAAAGAAATAATCACATCCAAGTATATTGAAATCAAGAACCATTTACTGATATCAAAATACGAGTGTATATTAAATTCGAGAACCATTTGCTAATATCAGCATACGGGTGTGTATTAATTTCACGGAACCAAAGTATTACCTTTAATATACACTGTGAAAAGCTTCTGTGTAAAAATTAATACACAAGTGTATGATGTTTTTATGCGGGCGCCGTTTATGAAATTTCAGATAATATTTTGAAAATCCAAAGCAGTTCATTTTAAAAATGAAGGTGTAGCTCCGTATTATTAATATATTTGTGCGTTTGAAAAATAATGCACGTGTAATCTGTTGTGATAATGCATTGTACGTATTGTAAAATTCAGTTTCACATATATTATATTTTTCAGGCAGCTGTAAATAAATTTCAAACTTGTTTTGTATTTTCAATGCTCTTTTTTTATAGTTCATTTATTATACATCTGTAGTAATTTTCAATTGAAGACACGGGTTAATGCAATAGATTTTCCACAAATTTACAAACTTGTCTTTGAAATTACATGTTGCATCTATTAAATTCTATATCCACGTTAGAATTTCATGTTCCTGTTTTAAATTTACGGTACAAGTGTTTCAAATTTAATTTCATCTACTGAGTTCGTAAAATTCAATTCCTTTATATCTTAAATGTATTGTAAATTTCATATCATTTTTTACAGTGTAGAAAGAATTCGAAAAAATGTGCTCAAAAGTTAATAAATGTGATTTCCGTCCGAAAAATCTATTTTTTTTCGTAGAGTTGAGAACGCGTCAGTACCCGTGTATAAATTTCTCGAGGAGTCACCAGATCCTGCCACATTCCTAAGGGGTTTAATAAGGACCCCGTATATAGGAAGATAGTCTTAAGGCGGGAAATTCATTTACAACGATCAAAAACCGATTTCTTTTTTTTTTCTCTAAACGATAGAACTATATATGTAGAATATTTTCCGAAAGTTTTGAAGCGAAATTCGAAAAACTTCAAACATTGCAGCCCGTCAACGCTGTGCCTCACCGCGCGGATTCGGAGCGGGCGGGAACTTCAAACGCGGTTTTTCTCAAAAGTGCATTATCGAAATTGGCGTGCAGGATTACTCAAAAACTATTATGGAGCCAGTCCACTTTGAAAATTTCAAAAAATCGCAAGCAAGCAAGACTCGAAGAAATCGACGATGATGAGCAATCAGAAGGGATTTTGTACGGTGCAGGAATTGCCGATTGAGTTTAGGTAAGAGTTTTTCGCAACAAGATGACCCTCGATGGGTTAAATTTTTTTTTATTTTTACTCATTTTCTTGCGAAAAACTGCGAAAAAAGCGTTTTCTAAAACTTTTTTCGATTTCCGTCTGCCATTTTTTTATTTTTTGATAAAACTTCATATCCGAGGGTCATTTTGTAACTGGTATCATACTGAATCTAATGGACTTTGATTTTTTTGTTTCTGACAAGCCGTTGCCGAGTTGTGATGGAGCTACCTAGCCCACTTATTTTTGAGACGTTGCGTTAAACTATAGTTTTTGTACTTAAAAATGAATAAAAATGGATTAAATTAAAAAAAATGTATCTCAAGACTTTATTAATTAAGCCCAACAACTTTTATATTCATATCTTTTATAAAATCCTCAAAAAAATCGCGAAAATAGCCTTTTTCGTGGCTCCAAAGTGGACTGGCCCCTTAAGCCGATTGAGTTGAAACTTGATAGAAATATTGATAATATTGATACCTTATACTTGACGAAATTTGTTTTTGAAAAATTGAGAGAAAAACTACTTTTTTAATGCACATTTTACAGAAATGCTGCGTCAATTGTTGATGTTTTAAAGACTGCGTACCATTTTCTCAAAGTTGCATTTTCTTCATTTTAATGACCATCACATAGAAACTATACATGTTCTAACTGAACAAAATGTTTTAACTTTTTTGCAAATCAAAGTCTACGGGAAGCTACACCGCACGCCGATTCGCAACTCCCGCGGCGACGTGGCTGTAACACTCTGCCACAGCTCCGCCATTTTGATGATGAATTAATTTAAAAAAATTGTTTCGTATACTTAAATATACTATTAAAATATACCTGAAGTTTGATAATTGTAGAATAATTATTTCTTAGTTTAAAAAATCCCGGAATAATGCTGATTTTCTTCCTGTGCAAATGTATATCCCGTCTTAAAGTTTGCAACGTTGGAACGCAACGAAAGTTCTTTTGTACACTTTTTTCCATATTTGTATCATTATAGCAGATCTTTTTTCGTATATTTATATTGTAGATCGCTAAACGAATATCTTAAAAAATGGTTCAATGATTTTTGTAGGCGAAATTTACCACGAGATCTAAAAGAAATTCCGAAATATTAAATTTCGTTGTGTTCCAACGATGCAAACTTCAACCTCATGTAGGGAGTTTACATTGGAATGCAAGTGGATTTCGCACTATTTCCCGGTTACGGCAACCATGTAGTGACATTTTTTAACGCATTTTCTATGATGTAACTATTAGACTGGCCCAAAAAAAATGTTAATTAAACTTTTTTGAATTGTTGTTGTAAATGTTGTTGAGGATGACAAAAAATAAGTGCTGAGCAAGTTTTAGCCCTTTATATTAATATTTAGAGGTCTCTCATCGCGATTTTCTATTTCCCATTCATTCAACATGATAAAAGTTTTGTAAGCCGCTTCAGAGGTTTATAACTCGCCTACGGGTGAACACACGAAAACGGCCAAAAATATTGTTCATCGAAAATTGAACGCTCTACAAAAAAGGTTATTAGCCTTTATACGATAAATTTACTCATTCAAATTTTATTCAACATTGAAGTTGAGTTGATGAAAAATATCATGATTTTGTGACATTTGTGGACTTTTGTGACAAAATTATTGATTTTTTTGTTGTTGTTTCTTTCTGATTGATCTTGAAAAGTATTGTATCCTTTTTAAATTATTCCTTAAATATTGATTTATCATGCTATGGGAATTGAATTCGGTTTAAGAATAAATTTTCGTACTAATGTAATTTGAAATAACAATAAATTCAAATCTATTACGAATTTTAGAAACTATCCAGCGAATAATTTGAAAAGGATACAATACTTTTTAAGATGAATCAGAAATAAAAAACAAAAAAATCCATAATTTCGTTGTAAAAGTCCAAAAATCTCACAAAATCATGAAATTTATCAAAGATTCAACTTTGACGTTGAAAAAAAATTCAAACGAGTGAATTTATCGTATAAAGGCTAACGACCTTTTTTGTAGGGCGTTAAATTCCCTATAAAACAAAGTTTTGGGCATTCTCGTGTGTTTATCCGTAGGCGAGTTATAAAGTTGCGAAGCGGCAAACAAAACTTTTACCATGTTAAATGAATGTGAAATAGTAAATCGCGATGAGGGACCTCTCAATATTGATATAAAGGGCTATAATTTGGTCAGCACACATTTTTTGGCATTCTCAAGAAAAATTTCAATTGAAAACAAAATGTTTCCTTTTGGACTAGTTTAATAATTATAGAATAGCAATAATTTCTATAAGAATACTGATTTTTAATTTAAATAAAATAAGAATTTACCTAAAAATAGCTGCGCCATCTTTTTATGTTAAGCAACAATTTATTTTTCATCCTGTACGGAAATTTTTCGCTCGCCGACGAAAAAACAATCACCCCCAAGTATATATATATATATATATATATATATATATATATATATATATATATATATATATATATATATATATATATATATATATATATATATAAAGGTAAATACACAGGCTATACGTAACGATACGGAATTTGAAGGAAGACTTACGTGTTCTCCTTCTGGTCGCCATTGATCGGGATCGAGCGGGAAGTCTGCTGGCTCTGTTGCTTCAAGTAGGGATGCGGATGATGCGACACATTGTTGTTATTGTTGTTGTTATTGTTGTGCATGTGCACTTTATTGGCATTGCCGTCGGTGGGCGAGCCAGGCGATATTTTGCCCGCCAGAGCATTCAACGATTGGAGCATTTTCATGAGAGGGCTCTTACGAGGACTGCCGTGCCCTCGACTGATACCTTGAACGAGCACTACTCCCGGCACTGGCCTCTGGGCGAGACTCGTCGACGCAACGAATTTATCCTTTCCCGACACTTTACACTTCGCACTTTCGAGATCAATGAATATATTATTATTTTCTTATTTTCCCTCGTTAATCGACGTATCCGAGCTCGAAAAATCGGCAATATCGAAAATTCACGAAATCGGCGAATCCGTTGCTATAAAAAAAACTCGCGATCGAGGAGAAAAAAAATAATGCACGCGTACGAATTTCGATCGTAATTCACTTCACTCGTTCCACTTTTTATCACTCGAGTATACGGACTTTTTTGTTTCTCCCGTGAGCGTTTGTATCTACGAGTCTCTCGCGTCGCGCGTATTATTGCCGAAAACTTTTTGGATTGTTTTCGTTTTTCTTCTTGTTTGGCCTTTTTTGGTAACTTTCTTCGTTCACTCCGTTCGTCGTCTCCGGTGTGCTGCACTAGCTTCGGCCGGGCTTATCAAGCGAGAGAATCAACGAGACATGCCCCTCCGCTCTTTATCTTCCCCCTGCAAGAAATAATACGCAGTCTTGATAAGAACGTCGCTATCTGAGACGGTGACTCCGAGATATAACTCTCACGAACCTCGAAGTCATCGCGAACGCGTTTATTCCATTGAGGCACGCAACACACGATACGAAAGAGTTTTCCTTTTTCTTGTTATTTTTTTTTTTCACTCGCAAAGAAACAGCGATTACAGTATTTACCTTCGCACAGTGACAACGTTACGTTATTATCGGGAGTGACATTTTTAACGCGTTGTTCAAGCACATGGGTATTTTTTATTTTTAAATCTTGGCGGGATTGCATGGGAAAAAGAGAACATAATATTCCGAAATGAACTCTCAATGAGGTGTTGATATGTTCATAGATTTATTGATACAATAAACTTATCATTATCGTTTTATTTTATTTATTTAACTTTTGTCTGCAGCTAAATTTGTATTTAAGGTTAAATTACGGGTCAAGTTTGTTGAGGTAAGTAATTTTATTATATTAATTGGCATGATAAACGTATTATTGAAGTTTGAATTTATTCATTGGACTTTCATTTAAAGTTGCATTTAAATTTGACGTTGAATTTCAAGTCAAGTTTATTGAGGTTAATAACCTTTATATATTTATTGATGTGATAAACTTATTATCAAAGTTTTATTTTATTCATTAGACTTTTATTGAAAGTTAAATTCGAATTAAAAGTTGAATTTGAAGTCAAGTTTGTTCAGCTCAATAATCTCAATATATTTATTAATATAAATAATGGTCATAAATTATATAAATATTGATATAATAAAATGAATCATATAATACATTGATTGATATAACAAAATTACATATTAGTATAATCAACGGACTAATATATTTTTCAATACATCAAAGTATCAGGACTGATGAAATTGTATTTTGTAAATGTGAATTTTGTAAATTTGTAAAAACAATTGTAAAAACAAGGGATGGCGAAATTTGTCTCATTGTTGCTCATCATTGATATTGCCTTGAGGGGAAACACTACTCCGGAGGCCCGAAAGATAAGTGGAACTGTGAGAATTTCTTGCGCTAAAAAAAAACAATGAACTACCGCACTTTTTAACTGTAAGCAAATCAATAAAAAAAATCGTAACCTGCATGATAATAGGGAAAAAAACGAAGGCCATTTATTTCTTTTTCTCCTCAATGATAAGTATTTAACAGAAAAGGATTATGTTTAGCAGAATAATTTCCTGAAAAATCGTTTATGAAAGGACTTTCCAACGAATCGACTAATCCCTACGCATTTCTACAGGGAATTTTATATAGACACTGTAAAAAATTTAATTCAATCCGATTAAATTTGTTCGAGTTATGCTGCAAAAAAATTAAATAAAAGTTCCGACACACAATTTCTAAATTTCTGCCCCGCATTATTTCGAGTTCAACAGTCAAAATTTATAACTAAAAACAGTCATTCGTATCCGATTAATCTCGCATTTTTCAAGACCTCGAACTACGATCTAAAACAAAAAAAATCCCGATCCTCCGAACTGGTAGCTCTCAATTTACTCGATTGTATTTTCCAATTCCATTTTCGTCATGCTCGAATCGCACGCAAGCCACGTACGTGTACTCGTACATGACTCATGGACGCAGATATATCCGTAACTCTTGGTCAAGCCTACGTATCTAGTCTCGGCCAAACTCCAAGTGCGGAATTCGTACGATCGGCCACCCGCGCCGTTGTGGATTTCGAGGTTGCATCCGCTCCGCCAAAACATCGATAATTGTCGTTTCATTTTCCCAACGATTGCGTAATCATTTGTACGGACGTCAATTTTACTTGGGTGAAGATGGTCGGGCGAGAAATAAATTAAGGGTTATCGCTAATAGGCGCTCCAATAAAGTTACAATGTCTCGCTGTGAAGATAAAGTCTGGCGGAGAGTCGTCAAGGAAGTGCGGAACGTTAGAAACACTCGTACGTTAAGAAGTCCCTAGACAGAAGTTTACCATCTTTATCGCTTGCAATCCTAACAGTGTTGTTCTCTCTCTCCCTCCCTCCCTCTCTCTCTCTCTCTCTCTCTCTCTCCCTCTCTCTCTCTTTCTTTCTCTCCCCGTAGCGCTGTAACTGCTTTACAACGAGTCAATTAAAAGTTTAAGTTTAATTAGAAACTCAGAGTATACGCCAGGATGCACAAAATGGCGGGCTAAAGAGAAAGGGCGAGAGGGGAGAGAGAGAGAGAGAGAGAGAGAGAGAGAGAGAGAGAGAGAGAGAGAGGCAGATAAGGGAAGGTTGAGGCAGTCGCGCAGCGGGAAGAAAACTGAAGGGGCAAGGGCAGCAAGAACAGAAACGCGAGGTTCTCCTCTCCCGTGCTTCTGGTACCCAAAGAGTTTCCGGTACGAGACTCCGCCTCCCTTTGTTCCGGGTGAAAGTATCTCGAGAACGTGAAACGCTGGGTTATGGGAACGAGGGAAAGCGTGTGCGAGTCAAGGGTGCGAAGAAAAGTCGAAGAGACCTGAAGTGTGTAACGAAGGAAAAAAGAGAAACTGCGAGGAGCGAGAGGTGTGGGGTATCGTTAACGATTCCGAAAAAGCAACAAGATTTTTTTATTTTTCCGGATATTTGCGGCAAACGATCGGATGGAAGTTACCAATCAATCGAATTCGGAGTCGCCAACTTTTCGTAAAAGTGCGTTTCGTGAAGGAACGATTTTTTTATTCAAGCGTATGCTGGAACGTCGGGATGTGATACTTGCTGGAAATGTTTACTTCCTAATGGCAATGTATATGATGCATTTTTGTTATCATGTCAGAGTAGAGTTAAGGAGTATCGGGACAAATGACAAAATGTTACCATTTGCTTGAATTTTATACAGTATATTCTTTACGACGTTGAAGTTTGCATCGTTGAAAGGCGACAATTTTTGGTTTGTTATTTCTTGATCATTATTATGATTTGAATTTTTTTTTTGCAAATTGCGGTCGTAAAGCTGTGATATAAATATAAATGAGTGAAATTTTTAAATCAATATTTATATTTAAATCAATCAATTTGAAAACAATATAAATGAGTGAAAATTTTCCCATGATTTTCATAGCCTAAATCCATGAAATTTCATCGATGAAAAAGAATTATTTTACGTTGCATTCCAACGATGAGAACTTCAAGATCGTATATTCTTTGTCATATGCTGAATGCGGGATCCAAATCTGAAAACGATCGTCTACACCGTTTCTATAAAATTTACAATTGAAAGAAAACACTTGTAATACCTTTAGGCGAGGAAAAAAAAATTGCTAATTTTCATGCTTTCTTTTTGTTAAGGAAAGTTTTCTCCAACATTTTTGAGACTTACAATGTTTTGTTACTACTTTAGGCTGTTACATGGTATTTAAAAAAATTAATATTAAAAAAAGGCGAAGGTATGACACGGTCTTCTAAATTGCATTTTCAAAACTGGCGTGACGTATAGCTAAAAAACTAAACGACCAATCCTGATGAAATTTAGTATAAATCTTGCTAACCTTATTGTCTAAAACATGAACCTAAATATTTTTGAAAGTGGAAAAAGGTCGTTTTTTTAATCAAAATGCAGCCATTTTTTTCGGAAAATTTTATCTTTTTCTTTCAAAGAGTACCATTTCTTTGGTTTTCAACATTTCTCATTTTTTCTTGGTTCATATTCCGCGTATGAGTGTGAATGAAAGAAAAATCTTCGTTGGTCTCTTTCGGATTGTTCGCGCCGACGCTACGTGTCACGCCGTCTGACAACATCCGCCGCAGCCCGTTTAGAAGACCGTGCCACACCTCCGCCATTTTTGAAGATTGATAAAAAAATAGGTGAAAACCTTATGTTCATAAACTTCTTAAATTTTTTACGAAACGTGCAAGATCATAACAGAATTCATCCAGCTATTTTCCGATTGCCCTGCAAGTAAATTATAGTAATTTTTCTACACTACCGTGCACGCGGGCCCTATTTTTTAGAATCACGCTGCACTTTTCTCCCAGTGCATGAGAATAGGAAACAAAAAATGAGGCTCCCACCACCAAACTTTCCTGAAATCTCTACATGTTACAGGATACTTCGAATAAACAAAAAACTACCAACATTTCTCATGGCGAAAAAAAAAAAGAAAAGAAAACTAATTATTTCGAATGTTTTTCCTCATTCGAAGCATGTCTACCCCTGATTGAAACGAATAGCATTAGAACGTTGGTACGACGTGAGGCGAGAGAGCGAGAAAGAAAGAGAGTGGAAGAGAAAGAAAGAGAGAGAGAGGAAATGTAGGTCTAACAGTGAAAAAGTTCGAGAGCGAGTGATGAGGGCCCGTAATGAGCTTTCGGATTCATCGTGAATTCTTATTGGAACATTGTGTGATTAACGGCGAAAAGACACGAGGCGCAGAACTGCCGCTGATTCTACAACCTTCAATATATACATATACCGGATGTCCCATTTTAATCTGCCTCCTGATTTATCTCGAAAAATATTGCTCCCATCAAGTGTTGAGTATAATAAAACTTCTAGGATTCAAAGGGAGACGTGAAAAAAATTTGTTGGTCCAAAATTCAAAATGGCGACGTTAAGATCACCGACATGTTTAAAAAAAATAGGATCATGAATTTTTTCACCCAAACATTTATCAGGCCATAACTAACAACTGCGGTAGGAAAAGTCTATTGATAACGTTCATAATTTTTACGTTAGAATACCATTTATTAGCCGAAGTAACGAGCTGCAGGGACATAATCCTTGTTTAGGTTTGTTTGAGTTTTCGAACAAACCCAAACAAATACAAACAAACGCATACCCACGCACTCACGTATACTAGGGATGTTGAAGACTTTACCTCCTCGCGGTACATTCTGTGTAGCGCTAAAATAGTAAAAAATGGTATTCTAACCAAAAAATCATGAACGTTATAAAAAAAAAAACTTTTCCTACAGAAGTTGTTAATTTTGACCTGATAAATGTTTTGGTGGAAAAAAATTCATGATCCTATTTTTTTTAAACAGGTTGGTCATACTAACGTCGCCATTTTGAATTTTGGACCGAAAAATATTTTTTTTAACGTCGCCCTTTGAGCCCTAAAACTTTTATTATACCCAATACTTGATCGGAACAGTATTTTTCGAGATAAATCAGGTGTAAGATTAAAATGGGACACCCGGTGTGTGTGTATCTTGAAGTTCGCATCGTTGAGACGCAACAAAAATTAATTCTGTCCAATTGATAAAATTTCTTTTTGGCTACGATACATGCTACGAACATCATTGGAATACTTTTACGTATTCTCATTAAATATTCACGATCAGAATTAGTAAAAAACAATTTTTCGATAACAATACGAATAAAGAAATAAAAATAGAAAAAAAAATCGCTGCATTCGAAAGATGCAAATTTCAACGTCATGCATTATCCATGAATGTATGAAAACCATATGAAGGGTTATATATTGTGGGAATTGCGGCTAAGACGGACAACATGCGAATTTAAACAATAAATAACAATCAAAGAACTATATTTTTTAATGATTGAAATGCCATCAAAATGTCAAAGTATTTATTTTTCGACGATTTGCAAATATAGCTGATTATTGACCAGCCATCAAGGCTGGTCAATAGACAAGGGAACTTCAGTAGCGGTCCCAGACGGATTTTCGTGGACTTACAAGGAATCTCACTTAGGACACCTTCCGCCTTCGATTTTGTTGAAACGTATATATGTGATAAAGCATTGAAAACTATTCGACACGTATTTTTTTATCGGCGGAAAAAAGGGGTTCAAGCGGGGAAACCACCCCTATAACAAAGGCTTCCCACCCTTTAATTTATATATTTTCAGTACATTAAAAGGATTTTGGTTTTTGTTTCATTCAGATCGGTGGACTGCTTAGGGGTTAAACTGCAAAATCACCCCTCGACACGCCTTTCTCTGAGAAGTGGTTTCCCCCTTAAAACCGTTTTTTCGCCGATAACAAAAATACGCGTCTAATAGTTTTCAATGCTTTATCACATATACGAGTTTCAACATAATTGAAAACGGACACTCGATATACGCGAGAAAAAGGGCCGTGGGTGAAACGTGGAAAAGGTAGAGAACGATTGTCTCGGCCTCGCTATGTATTACAGATCTCTCGGGGTATACTTT
>OY723390.1:39077035-39084535 GCA_963210295.1 Ophion ellenae | reverse complement strand
GACACGAGAAATAAGAAACCCTCTGGAGAAACGATTCGACGGATGGAATTTTTTTTTCCCGGTAATCCTCGATCTCCGAGTTTATAGCGAGCTATGATTCATGATCCCTGATCGATCTCGCTGGTTCGTTCGTCCTCTAGCTCGGTTGGAAGCTTTCGGCGATATCGAAGACGAGACAACTGGTTCGCGGTAACGATCGACGATGAACTATCGATATTTAAGACTCGAAGACGATTCGAAGGATCTCGACGAGGACACCTGAGGTTGTCTACTGAAGCAGACGGAGCTCTGGCGGAGGGACGGACGGCTATCACCGTTGCTCGGATAAGCGTTATCTGGCCCCCTCCACTTCGTCATTTTATAACGAAGATCCTATCTTTTTTATCTGGTTTCTCGCCCCCTCCAGAACACACACACATTCCCACCTTCCCTTTTTGGTAGCCAGCGTACATTGACCCTCCCAATTGGAAAGCCAACGAAATTTGACCAACGTTCGTGGATAATCGTTATTCGTAGGCGTCAACGCCACTCCGAGCTGCTCCGCAATCTGTTTGTCCCTCGATATATAATATTATATATTTTGGAATTCTGCATTTTTCTGGAAATATCGATTTTCCCAAATTTTGGTTTTGGAATAATCGATTTTCCCAAATTTTGGTTTTGGAAAAATCGATTTTCCCAAATTTTGGTTGTGGAAAAATCGATTTTCCCAAATTTTGGTTTTGGCAAAATCGATTTTCCCATTTTTTTGTTTTGGAAAAATCGATTCTCCCAAATTTGGTTTTGGCAAAATCGATTATCCCATTTTTTGTTTTGGAAAAATCGATTTTTCTAAATTTTGGTTTTGGAAAAATTGATTTTCCCAAATTTTTGTTTTGGGAAATCGATTTTCCCATTTTTTTTTTCGGAAAAATCGATTTTCCCAAATTTGGTTTTGGCAAAATCGATTATCCCATTTTTTTGTTTTGGAAAAATCGATTTTCCCAAATTTGGTTTTGGCAAAATCGATTATCCCATTTTTTTGTTTCGGAAAAATCAATTTTACCAAATTTTGATTTTGGAAAAATTGATATTACCAAATTTTTGTTTTGGGAAATCGGTTTTCCTAAATTTTTGTTCAAGCA
The DNA here is from genome assembly GCA_963210295.1 of Ophion ellenae. Classification (NCBI taxonomy): domain Eukaryota; kingdom Metazoa; phylum Arthropoda; class Insecta; order Hymenoptera; family Ichneumonidae; genus Ophion; species Ophion ellenae. Next base: position 39,083,411 of record OY723390.1, on the reverse strand, counting down.
AAATCGATTTTATCAATTTTTTTTTTTGGAAAAATCGATTTTTTTTTATTCTTAAAGTTTGGAGTATGAAGAATATCGTGTGTAATTTTTTTCCACATATTCGAGAAATTGAAAAAGTTATAAGCGATTTAGCGAGAAGCCGACGAGCAACCGAGACTCCAAGCACGTAATTTAATTCCCAAACTTTAATCGCAATTATCTTGAAATATACCTTTCAAAAACGGTCCCCAAAATTTTCGGAAAACGGCTTGACCAATTCTCTCTAAATTTTGACACAACATTTTTGGCCAGGCTTTCTACTTCGGAACGTAGGATTCTTTTTTTTCACTCGATTATTTTTTTTTTTTTTATCAAGCCTGAAAGGTCGGAAATTTCGGTTGAAAAATGAATGCAAATTTTAATCGAGTGCCACTTTGTGAAAAATACACTCCTAAAAACCTTACGATGCGAAGCCGTACATTACATTTACATTTTGAGAATCTTGTCGAAATTTAGAGGTCCGAAACCTTTCCCTTAAAAAAAAACTTAAAAGTTCAATATCTCGAAAACTTTTGCAAGTCGTCAAAAATCCCTTGAGGAGTTGTCTTAGAATATTAAAAGACAGGTTTGTGCAAGATTTCAGTTCGATGGGGGGGGGGGGGGGGGGGGGGGGGGCGGTCATAACCTTATCCTTCGATTGTAGGCAACCTTTTTTAAAACTATGGCTTCTGTCATTTTTTTGTAAAACATAATATAACTCAAAATATTAAAATGAAAGGTGTAAAATAATTCTTAGCATCTTGTTGTATATGACATGTGGATCGTAAAATCGCAAAATATGAAGGTTTTAACAATTGTTTACTTTTTTTTTAATTTGAAACAAAAGTATCCGATATATGGTGCCTCTTCGCTATCGGCTAGAAACTTCGATTGGCGTTTCACTTCGAAATGAACAATCGACGAGTATATTTCACAATGTACCTAATCGTTAGCAGACTGTTCCGGAAATTGCAATGTCACCGTTGTCGATATTATTGATAAAATTATAGGGAAATTGGCTGGAAAATACCCTTACCTGAGCTTGTCTCTGGAATCGGATGATCGGGCGATATGCGGCTGATGTAGATGGCGCCGCGCTCGAGACCGCAGAATAGTCGATTTCGAGGCCTTTCCAGGGGCGATGAGCCACGGCGTTATTTCCGGGGCTCGATCATCGTTCCCCCGGGGCTGAGGGGTTGAGCCGCCTCGTGGGTTATCTGAAAATCAAACGAGGTTCTATCTTTCAATTTTTTTCCATTGCCAGGTGTTACGTTTCGTGCATACTTTTCGGACAATCGACATATGGGGGGAAAAAAACACCCACACCGTGGAATCGCCGTAAAAGATTGTGTAAATATGAAAACGATTATAATTGTACGAGGACCATTGTTCGTGTCGATTATCCCCCGGAAAGGCTAACTTTGGCAGGGCTTGAGAGAAATTGAGGGGTTTGCGTAAGCTAGCAATTTTGATTTCTTATTCCGTAGTTTCATAGGCTTGGGGCTAAACTTTAATTTGCAACGACGATTTTGTAAAAATTACAAAAAATTTTTTCTTATTGTTATTCTGTTATCATTGTTGGTATTTTTTATATTTTTATATTGTTATTAACAAACCCATTTTTTAATAACAAACACTAAAAATTGTTCATTGGTCGAAAAACAAACAGTTTAATCTACCGTTTGTCATTTTGGTAATTTTCGATTTTCACAAAAGTATACGGTCATACGAAAGTGTTATTATTATACGAAACGTACATTTTGGTTTTTTGACCAGATCACCGTAGTTGCCGAAACCACCTACACCGACTGGCCATGCAGCAGCGGGACTCTGTTTAAATAATAATAGCTCCTGTACATATCAGCAATTCTCAATTAAAAAAAAAACCTCAAGCTTGGCCACGCTATATCTCAATGATGTTCAAAATTCTGACCGTCATCCCAATACTCTCGATCCAAAAAAAAAAATTTTAATCGGCCTGTTTTTTTAACCCCAAGCTTATGCAGTGTTTGCTTAGGCACCCGTTATCACCGCAAACAGGGATCATCTACGAAATGTTGTGAACTTCTCACGATGGTTCCAGTACAGATATGCTTTTGAGTTGGATATTTGAGGAGTACCATGGTAGAGACCGAATTTGTAGTCTATATGCATACTCAGGTGCTTTGGATGAGCCCTACATTACTGACAACAACTACGAAAATTCCTCCTGTCCCTCCCTCGAGTGTAAATATCGCTATTGCATGCCTAAGCTCACTTGTTTGCTGCGGCAATTGCATAACTTACGTCTGTACACCATATACCCAAATATATATACAGGGTGCCCCAGAACTGAACGCGTTCCCTGAAATGGGGGGTTGGGGGTGAAATTCTGAGTCGATTGATATAAGCATGTGTGGGTCTCAGATCAACCGCTGAATTGTTATTAATTTTTAAAGGCGGTCCAATCAGGTGCGCCCGCTGAACCGGCGTATCGCTCACCGACGTCCGCCGGCTCATCGGGCGGACCTGATTGGACCGCATTAAAAAATTAATAATAATTCAGGGGTTGATCTGAGACCCACACATGCTTATATCAATCGACTCAGAATTTCACCCCCAAACCCCCATTTCAGTGAACGCGATCAGTTCTGGGACATCCTATAAATATATACACACACACACACACACACACACACACACACACACACACACACACACACACACACACACATTTCTATAAACTATATTCTCAGTCTATTGTACCTACGTAACGCCGACCATGAGCCCACCTGGCTGTTTTGAGGACAGCCCTTAAGACTTTGCACAACCCGTCAATTTCAAGGACCGGGTGGTTCTTGAAATGACCTTTGTATGAATGTGCTTCAACTTCCCTCAATGTGATTTCGAAGAAATTGAATTTCGCATGGAGTATAGAGACAATGGGGTACTATGAGGACGGTACACAAAGTCTAGCCTCAAAATAGTATTTCCTCGTATATATGCGCGTTCGCACGTGTGTGTGCAGATGTTTAGTTCTACTAAAATAGAAGGTACACCTTCATCCCGCAACCTCACAGATTTGGAGCTCGACAAAGAGGCATTGTTCAACTTGAATCCGTCCTGGAGGCTCGCCAGGCTAGTCGACGCTCACTACTATTTACTTGGGCTAACTCAACATTGCACAGCAAACTCTCGTAGTTAGAGCGGACGAAAATATTAAGCCGACTTATGGGAACAAGAGTATATGCCAAAAGAGTTCTTGTTCTCCATATCAGGACATAGGTTTTGGTCCATAAACACTCATATATATATATATATATATATATATATATATATATATATATATATATATACATAGACATCTGTTTTTAAGGGCTTACACCCAGTTGACATTTTTGAAAATATCGATTTTTGGTTTTCGGTAGATTCTGAAAATGAAACAGTCCAAAAATATTATTCGAAAAGTTCAAGACGATCCGTTAGAAATTGAGGGAGTTAAGGGGGTTTTTAGGTAGGTTCCGCGAAGCGGCGAACCACGATTCGACAAACTTCAAAGCGGGACACCACTATGACGGGTCAAAAACATATATTTTTTGTTTGCTTTTTCTGGAAGTATACATATTCAAGAAATTGTAAACCAATTTTGCAGTTGAAATATCGAAAATTGACCAAGTTACAGACGATTTAATGAGAGCAGGTAGCGCAACGATTTACGTATACTAAAACTTTCAATCGCGTTAGACCCGGCCGGAATCACAACTCGAAATGTAACTGTCCGATTCTCAAATGAAAAAAAAAATCCATAACTGCAGTAGCTATCGCACGTAGGCATTTTTTTTAAATTTAGTATTCTTTAAGTCCTCGTATATAACTAAAAATTTCGCCCTGATTACACTTTTTTTTAACAGCCGCAATGTTGTGAATGTATTTTTATCGTAAAACGGCTGCGTACGACGATACCTACATTTATATAGATTATAAGACTTTTTATTTTCATTTTTCTGACCAACGATTGGTAAGTTATCGATCCAGCCGTTATCCAGCCTCAATACCGTTGTTAATATTTAATTTTTTTAAATAAAAATTTACACGTCATAAGTTCAATGTATGCTGAATCTCATACTTTTATTTATGAATCCAAAATAAATAATCTCGTAGACATAAAATAAAATAAAAAACCATCTTTTTTGGCCAGTCACATTGGTGTCCTTCCTCAAAAGGGGATTTCCCAAAATTACATTTTCAAAATCAGTGACCACGATGTCTCAAAAATCACTGCACAAATCCAAATGTTCACAGGCTTCTTAAACGTATCAAAAAGCAGTGCTTGAACGAAGATTTTTTTTTTTCGAAGCATAGTTTTTTTTATCCACGAAAAAGCGGTTTTTTTCACCAAAAATCGACACTTTCACTTTGGACTGCGGCAACTTTTTCAAAAATCAATATTTCATCAAATCCTTCATCTAAGAACTAGATAATTTCATGCAAAAACTGCATGGGTTTGATTTTTCAATATCGGATTATTTGTTTCCGAGCAGGAAATTTTTCAACCAGCGGTCTGCACAAACCATTGTATCTACCACGTTTATAAATAATGTTCAATATAAAAACTGCAAAAGATACTTAAAACCATACTCTTCAAGGTAAAAAATAAAATTTGATGATCTGTCACACGTTTTCCCAGATAAAAAATCACGAAAATTCCTCCTCTTTCGGGCCACCAGCTAGGTATAACCCATTAAAGGACAAACGAAAATGTCGTAATTGCACATCGGAAATTCAGCAAACGAACAATAACACAGTAAAAGCGTTCAATGCGACCGACATTACGGTTATCCGATCAGACCTCGATATCGTTATCGGTAAATCGGCGGCGTTTCACATTTAACTCGTCAGCGATTAATCGTTGTTGAATACGTATGATAAACTTTATTAATGGATCCAATTATTCGTGACGGTGCTCAGTGTATCGTTCAGATCGGTGATACTCGAAAGAACCCAATGAATGAAGATCGCCAAATGAATTGCGGACAAACACGAATGATAAACGTTAAGTGAACTGCAAAACGCTGCGGCTGTCGCATTAATTCGTTATTTTATAGCCGGTGGTTGTAGCTTGAGTGAGGACAAAAACGGAATTTGCAATAATACCAATGTAACATTTGCGAATTTAAAGTGGAACATCGTTACTGGAAAGGTAAGGCGGGAGATGATTTCGAAAATGATGGAATTTGAAATTCGGTTCGTCGATCCATGCTTAAGGTACTCCTTTCGCGCAGGGCCGTATTTTGTAGGTACATAAGGAGGACCCTTCTGAATCATTCGTACATTATAGTGGGGCTTAAGGGGGGAGATTGCTGATTTTTATATTAAATTTTTGTTAAATAATTTTTTCATCATGTTTCAGACTTAGGGTGTGTTTTATTACTACTTTTGGCCGTTGCATGGTATTTTTTTATATTTTTTATTGATCTTTAAAAATGACAGAGGTATGGCACCGTCTTCTAAACGGGTCGCGGCGGATGTTGTCAGACGGTGTGACACATAGCGTCGGTGGGATTAATCCGAATAAAAATCAACGAAGATTTTTCCTTCATTAAGACTGATACGCAGAATATGAACCAAGAAAGAGTGAGAAATTTCGAAAATCGATAAAATAGTACGCTTTGAAACAAAGAGATTGAATTATCCGAAAAAATGGCTACATTTTATAATAAAAATACTTTTTTTATTTTCAAAACATTCAGGGTCATGATTTAGATAATAAGGGTAGAAAGAATCGTACCAAATTTCATTTGGTAATGTCATTTTCAAATGCCAGTTTTGAAAATGCAGTTTTTAAAGAATGACAAATAAAGAAATACCATGTAATAATCAAAAGTAGTAATCAAACATATCTACCGTACATCTAAAAAATCGAGAAGAAATCGTTTCTTAAAAAAAAAAATCACGAAAATCGGCACACTTTTTCCTTGCCTAAAGGTATCTCCCCCCTTAAGGGGTAACACCACTGTAGAATTGTCAGAAAATTAATTTTTTTAAATTGGCTCGAGAGATGCTTTAAACCATCTAGAATGAGGGGAAAAAGTTTGGTACCTTTTAAATAAAGGTCTGCAGGCCCGTGTGGGTCTGCGGTGGCAGTGGCCCGCCCGTATGCGAGACGTCGAAAGGTTTTCTCGAAACACAATTTTTTAAAACTGTACGCAGCATAACTCCAACAATTTTTATTCTTTGCACACTCCAAATGTTGAGCACATCATTGAAATAAAATTCCGAAGAAAAATAAGTGCAGGATTTTACATGAGTTCATTATAACATTAATTATTAACAAATTAATGTTCTTTTTTTCTGTCGAAAATTCAGTTTTTACTTCAAA
>OY723390.1:38988487-39076835 GCA_963210295.1 Ophion ellenae | reverse complement strand
TGTCTTTTACTGTAAAAGAATAATTTAACATCCACCTTCTTATGTCGGATTTATCGGATTTAAAATTCGCCTTCCCAGTCGCTCGAAATATCAAACCGCTACGTACATCATTTTTTTTGTTTTATGCATTTTCATTGCATGCATCGTCTTTTTTTGCAAATTTATCGTGTAGGGTTGTAGTAAGGATCCTAAAAACATTTCTACCACGGATTTTCGTAGTCTGAATCTGCTGGAAAAAATTAGGCAAGGCACAGAAATTTATTTGCATTGCCTTACGAGGGTGCAGATTTCAGTAGCCTGATCCTAAAAAAATCCCGAAAGAACAATTTATAATCCGAGAATTTCGCAAATATGTACGCCAGTTGGGGCACTGATCGTATGAATTTTCCACTTCGTCTATTCACAGGCTATGAGGGGAAAAAAAACATTTGAATGATAATAAAATTAAAATAATAAAAACCGAAAAAAAAAATAATTGCATTCCAACGATGCAACGTTTTTTTTTCTTCATTTTCAATTATTTTATTTTTATGATTATTCAAAACCTTCTTTTTTTATTGTGGTTGTGGATTTTGACAGCCTAATCGACCAAATAAAATATTATATGAAAAAAAAAATCATTTTCGTTTTGTTCCAACGATGGAAACTTCAAGACCATGAGATATTGGGCGTGGACAATTAAACTGTAAAACACGTGAATGTGTCCCTCGTTTAATTTTCCCTTGCTGTTTCCCAGTCGTAATAAATTCTCCCCCGCATCAAAATTGTGATCGCGAGATGCGCGCATCAATCGCAGCCCCCTCAAGAGCCATACCGAAAAAAGAAACGACAAAATAAAAAACATATCAATTACTGTCTTTATGAATGTGGTCTGGAGAATTCGGCTGATTTGCAGCAGCTCGTTTATCAGACGCAGGAGGCGGCGAGTACGCGCAAAATGGTAATTACATCAGCAATTATGATCGAAACGGTGAGAGATCGTAGACGATGAAAAACGATGGTGACGGTAGTTGCGCCAGTGTTAAATACACGTACGTCTGCATGTGCGGTCGAGACTATACGGGGAGAACCGTAACGGGAGTCGGATGTAACACTTGCTCTCGAAACTTCCGCTTTGCCGACAGATGCATACCAATGCCAATGTATACACATTGGAGCTTGATGACAAACATTTTTCACAAAATATGTCGTGACCCTTAATGTTTTACGACAAATTCGTAATTATGACGAAATGTTTTCTTTTTCACAGATTTCAAAGACTCATCATTCTTCCTTCTATGGGTATTTCAATAAAATATTCGGTGTTTTTTAGGAAAAAAAATTGTAAGATGATCATACAATAAAAAGAAATGTGTTAGCCAGATAAAAACAGGCGTGTCGATCGTTCAGAGGTTGGCAAGTCGAAAATCTTTGATTGTATTGAGAAATTTGAATCAGTAAATTTTGGGAAAAAATTGACCTTCAGAATCAAAATGTTAAATTTCATTACAATAAAAATCAAATTAAATTCAAAATTGATTGAACACAAATTAAATTAAATTTAGAATTAATTAAAATTAATTAAGAAAATTGAGTGAAGCAATTGACATTGAGCAATGCTTCGAACCCACTTTTGGGAACCCACTAACTTTTTCAAACCCACGAATGGATGTTTGGAATTTTATCAACGATCATATCATTTTTCCCCTTTTCACCTCACGATGAATGGAATTTATAAAATTCAAGCTCGAGAGGTTAAATTTCTAAAAATCCATTTCATTACCAAGTGCTCGAGTCGCGAGCGAGACTCAGTTCTAAATTTCATGTTTTTAGTGCCAGGTGTTTTGGCTGACCATCGATGAATCAGTGAGTGAGTCGCCTGACCCCATACTTGAAGAACGCCACTGGAAAATTTCCGAAAAATCGTTTTTCTTGGTAACACTCAAAAAAATTCTTGGAACCATAAAAAATATGATGCATACTTGTTCATAGCTGAAAAAAACAGTTTCAAAGTGGTTTTCGAGCTATTTTTGAGCGCTGGAAAGCATACCAAAAACTTTTTCACGTTTTTCTTAAAACCATGTTTTTTAAATCGGCACTCAGCAGAACTCGAACAAATTTCGTCCAGTCGATTTTAAAATTCAACTGTAGCTTCTTAGATTGCTCTTACAGTCAAGAACGAGCGTTCTTCAGTAAATACATACTGAAAATACACACTGAATCTAAAACCGTTTAATTTTTTTGTTTCGGATGATCCATCTCCGAGATTTCATCAACAGCGCAGACCTAGAATTTTTGTAGGACATTTTTTTAACTACCATTTTCGTCTTTAAATAGTGACTGAAAAAAATAATAAAGAAAATGTATCTATTAAGTGTAACAACTTTTATATCAATATCTATAATATAGACCTATCAAAAAAATTCATGAAAATAGCAGTTTTTAGCGCCTAAAGTGAGAATACCACTTAACATCAGATCAGCCCGTGATCAACGATTCGATAAAAAAAAAGTTAATGTTCATCTGCACGCCAGACGTGCTGATCACCAACATCATATAGACGCAATGGCTTCAAAGCGTCCGGAACATCCACGACAGGTTCTTCATCGAAGTGCATACGTGTACACATGACCGGTACACAACGACGGAGGATAACGTGTAAAAGCTCCCGCCCCTTGCCTCTCCCTCGTGTCTTGCTTGGTAATATTCGTAAAATTGCCGGACCGAGGCTAATTGCGCTAATTAGCCATTAGCGGGATACAGTGCGAGGCTATCGCGTTGGTAGTTGCGGGCCAATGCAAGCGGGGGGGATATTGATGGATTGCTATTTTCGGTTGGCTTTGAAGCGTGTGTCCTTATCCGAGCTATTCGTCAGGAGCGTCCAGTGATGCGGAAACGTGGCGCTGGATCGGTGACCGCAACGAGCGCGCATTGGCATTAGCAAAAGTGTCCGCGTCGAATTATTGGATGTTTCGGACTGGGGTGGTGGCCCGAATTCGAAACGTTCGAAGCGGATATTTAAGGGATTACGTGACTTTCGAAGCCGAAAAAAGAATATTTTCTCTATTAAAAAAAAACATAATACACAAATTATTTTATTCAAAATGTTAAGCACATAAAAGAGCAACATTTCAACAATATTAAAATAAAAAATTCATCCAAAAATTCGGGAATTGCAGCCGGTGGGACCTGGTTTCCGGAGAACCAAAAAAAAGTGTCCTCGTGGTGGTCAGGATAACTCATGATAGCTTTATCTGAAATTGAAAAACCAGTTTTTTTCTGTTAGCTCGTTATTGAACGAAGGATTTATTTTTAAAAAAAATGAAATTTGAATTTTTGCCAGAATTGTATGCAAAATAGTTCAATTTTTGGTACAATTTACACTACGTGTAGTCTTGTGAAATTAGTTGTAATCGAAATAAAACCTTCGTTCAATCACTAGTCAATGCTATTTTCGAAGAAGTGTGCAAAATTTCACTAAGGGGAGGGTAGGGGTTTCAGCGTGGAAAAAAACACTTTTTTGCGATTTTTAAAAATCTATATGGATAGAGTAAATTTATTGAAACCTTTTGTACATTGTTAAGTGTCATTTCAAGAACATTCCGTGAAATTTGTACGCGAAAATATCCACAAACAAGCCGGTGCGGCGTTTTTCTCGAAACCACTTTTTCAAAGTCCGTGTTCACTGCCATTTGAAAACTACATGACCGATTTATTTCAAACTTGGTACACACTTTCTACATATAAAATACCTCCCCCCAACGGTTAGTTTGAGATTTTTGTTTACATTGAGGGGGTTTTCCACCCCCAAAATAGCGGAATTTTTCGTGAAAAATAGCACTTTTCACTGTACATGACAACCAAAAATTTAGAAATGAAAAAAAAAATTATCGAAGACGGTTGGGGGGAGGATTTGATGATACTTTGACTAAATTTTAATGGTGCTTGATTTCAGATAATTTCTAGTTGAGATACAGTGAACACCGCAAATCGTGTTTTTCCGAAGACGTTCTTGGAAAAGCTTTGTCACCGGCTTGTTTGTGGATATTTTCGCGTACAACTTTCACGGAATATTCTTGAAATTACACTTAACAATGTACAAAAGGTTTTAATAAATTTACTATATCCATATAGATGAAAAAAAATCGCAAAAAAGTGTTTTTTTTCTCGCTGAAACCCCTACCCTCCCCTTAAGATCGGTGCATGAGTTTTTTGAGAAATCGTGTCCGCCGACTTCAAAAATAGTGTTTTGCGAAAAATGCGATTACCTGCGTCGCTGCCGGCCGGTCTTTCCCAACGGGGGGAATTCCCAAAGGCTCTCTCTCTCTCCTAGACTTTTACTCCGATTGACTTAAAACTTTGGGAGAATATTCTGGACATATTGTATTTAATTCACATAATAATTAAAAACTATTAGATAATAAAATAATAATAATACAAAATAACGATAATAAAAATTAGATAATAAGAATTAGAAACTATTAGAAAATAAAATTTGAAAAATATATATTTTTTTTAATTTCCAAACCCACGTAACCCCTTAAAGTCAAAGCGGAGTGCCAGTTGTTGATGCCGTACGCGGTGCGCGCGCAGCCTCTTCGCCAATCAACTCTTTCCGGCTATCACGGTGTGCTGTTCATCAATAAATACGTAACGTGATTATTCGCGTCGCAATCCCGACCGATTATTTCTATCGCGAATCACTTTTAATTACAATCTCAACGTAATTAAAACGGCTATTCATTCGTTTCAACATTCCAATTACAATTTCACCGTAGCTGGGTGTGCTTCAGGAGGACGGAACATTTTCACCTGTTTTTCGACGCCGATTTGCCATCACGGGAATGTTGCTTCGCAACGAGGAATTCGCTTTGTTCGGCCAAAGTGCTGCCTGGAAAATGGCATACTGGGAAATAACGCTTCAGCCGAGCCCGCTGTCGAGTTGATTGGGGTACTTTTTTCTTTGAGGCCACTGAAGTGCCGTTTAATTTCTTTGAAACACTTGATGAACCGGGCAAACGATTGTTGTCGATTCGGGCTTTGCTGGGGAAATGTTTCTTTGGCCTCTCACTCTGACGGAACGCTCGGTATTGTTCGAAATGTTCTCGTCATTCATGCGTTGCCGTGACATCGGAGGAATTACGTGCGAAAGGAATTACAGGAGAAAAATTGACAAAAATATTTTCTAGAGCACCTGCGAGCGCTTCGAAATGCAGAAAACAGCCTAGACGGTGACAGTAGCAATTTGGAGTCGTTTAATCCAGTTGTACAAAAAATATACAACGAATTAGCAATTAAAAACTCAATATCAAAATGCCTCGGTGGGTACACGCAGAATTAAAATGGGAGCTTCAATTCCGTCGTATGGACGGTACCTGCTAAATCAGTTTTGAAAGTTTTACCCGATTTTTTCAAACCTGGAGAATGCATAATTAGGGCAGTTTTGCATGATATTGATTTTGCATCGTTGAAATGCAACGACAGTTTGGTAGCCCAATTTTTTTCTTCGGCAATTTTGGGACGGCCAACCACTCGAACATTTTTCAGGTTTCATGTCTGAAATATACAGCTTTGATTTGCAGGAATATATTTTGTATGAAAAATAAAATGAAGGAATGGAAAATCGAAAAAAAAGTTCGTTGCATTCCAACGATGCAAATTTCAACATCGTAGTTTTCATTCGATTGACTTGAAATTTTAACCGTAGCTTCTTAGGTAGATTCTCTAAGGAAGTACACACGATTTTTACGATTCATCAACAATTTTTGTTTTTATGAATAAATAAAGGCCGATTTTTTTTCGCGAAAAAATTATGTATTCAAAATTATGCAACTTTGCCACAAAAAGAAAATATTTAAAAAATACCGTGTGTACTTGTCTCGAAACACTACTGTGAATGACATTTTTTTAATTCTCGGTGCTGATCGATAAAAGCACCTAAAACAACGCTCTTAAGGTTGCGAGGTCGACTTGCCGATTTCGATTAAGTTTGGCATGCTTGTAGAATGGGTAAAAATAGGCGACACGTATTTTTTTTTTATCTGCGCAGCCCGATTTTCACGGTTTGAAACTCACCCTCGAAAATGGGGGTGTTTTTCATTTATTCGTCGATAACGTTTTAACGGTACGTACATGAAAAAATGCAGTATTGCAACAATGTTAATATTGTCGTGTAATATACATTGGAGATGAAATCGATAACGTTATCGATAAAAAACTAAAAACACCCCTATTTTCGAGGGTGCGTTTCACCCCTTTAAAATCGGGTTCCGCAGATAAAAAAAGAATACGTGTCGCCTATTTTTACCCATTCTACCAGCATGCCAAATATTATCGAAATCGGAGAATTCGATCTCGCAGCCTTTCCTTGTTAGTGTAGCTACGACTGAAACACGATTTTGTATTTTTTTGCATACATCATGTGTACATCATGGGTACATTGCATACATTCACACGTATAGCTCAAACCCTCGAAATTTTATTTTTATTGCTTTTTTAGTATTCACAAAAAAAAATCCGAGAAAGTCTCATTTTTCGGTGAGCCTAAGGCTGTAACGCCCTGAAGAAAGTATGAAGGGGAAGCCTGCAAGCGAACTAAATGGGTTGATGCATCACGCGCAAATGCACGAAATTACGTTTCATTAAAAATTAAATCAATGCCCAGTATACCCCAAACCTTATCCTACTATTTTTAGTTTTGATGTTTCTTCGTAAGCCCTTGCAGATTCTTGCAATCCTATCCCCGTCACATTCGCACTCACCTGTCACTCTACTACTGCATCGCATTTTCTCAAATGCTCAAAAAAATTTGAGCAAATGCGGTGCATTTGCTCAAGGGCAAATAAAATTTGAGAAAACGACCGAAATGTTGGCGATAATGCGGGAAATGGGGAGCGATGAAATATCCCTCCGCAACCCCAGTGAGCCATATATATAAATGTATAGATTCGTATCCGTTTCTCTCTGCGCATTTCTTTCTTTTTTCCAGTTTTCTATATCGCGCGGGCGAATTTCTCGTATCACGGAATTCCATTGTGCAGAATGCCGGTTATCGTATAGTTGGCTGCCAAGCGGTTCTCATTTCACGTAAGTAATCTGTCTCATTCTCTATTTTTCTCTGCGCACATCGAAAGAGCCCTGTGCCCATGTATAGCCGTGAGATCTATGGCAAAACTTCTAATAGCCTTCTCTCTCTCTCTCTCTCTCTCTCTCTCTCTCTCTCTCCCTCTCTCCTACGGCCCAGCCTCTTCATTTATTCGCTAATAACTCATACAACAATCCAAGATACTGAAGTACGATGACTCGTCGTGTCGTATGAGGACCTGACGAGGATGAGAACCCTCCACCCCTCCCCGGTATCCCGAATATCCATTTTTTTCATTTCCGAACCTAGCGAACCTCCGCCTTCAATATAATTCATCATTGCCAGCGAGAAAAAGGGAGCTTGGTTACTTTCCTCCCTCCGATGAGGCTTTGGTCAATCTTCTCGTGCTGAACGAACCGGATAAACGAAACCGACGACTGTAAATCGATCAACCAGACCCCAAAGAAGCTGGCATTACAAATAGTTTTTAATTCGTAAACACTTTTTTTCAATTTCCAAACCTATTTGGTCAATTTTTGAAATTTTTTGAATAACAAACCTATTTTTTTTATTTTTAAACACTTTTCTCATACCACATCCAGAAGAGAAGTTACCATTTTTGGTACCACGAAGTATTTCGATTGTGGAAAATAAAATCGTTGCGCTCCAACGATGCAAACTTCGATGCGATCTTATCGTCCCTATGGACGCAACGAGGAAAATCTTGTAATTTTCATGCTGTAATACATCGAGCGATCGGTGAAGGGATAAGTTTATTCGATTGGTGACTCGCGTCAAGGGAACACACGTGCGGCAAAACGGAAGTTTCGAAATCAAGAAAAGAGCTAGGACCGAGATGAGGGTGAGGTGATATATAGAAAGAGTCCTTATAGGGAAGTCTTTGTAAAAGAGGTTCTTATAAATACACACACACACACACACACACACACACACACACACACACACACACACACACACACGCGCGCGCGCGCGCACACATACACACATACTCATATACATGTATACATTTATAAGAACCTTTTTTACGAGCACTTTCCTCTAAATATACAGGGTGTCCCTCTTATCTCTGCCTCCCGAAATAACTCGGTAATTATCGACGTCACAAAAAAATGTTCCAGACAAAAGATGCACGATGTGAAGGGGGCCATCAAATACGACCAATTTTTTTCATTTCGGTGGAGGCGCTGACGCACAGTGAAGGTCACCTCCACTTTTTCAAACGGAAGGGTACATTTTTTTTCAACCATCTTGTGGAGCACCTCAAGCTGCATAAAAACTTTTAAAATGAAATAGAAATCTAAATATCTCGGATCACTACCAAATATTTGGTAGTGATCCGAGATATTTAGATTTGTAAAATCGATACTGACCTTGAATGACCTTGAACGACTTTTACCCCATAATGTTTTTTATACGGCTTGAGGTGCTCCACAAGATGGTTGAAAAAAAATGTACCATTCCAGTTTAAAAAGTGGAGGTGAGCTTCACGGTGCGTCAGCGCCTCCAACGAAATAAAAAAAATTGGTCACATTTGATGGCCCCTTCACACCGTACAGCTTTATTTTTTTACATTTTTTTCAATCATGTTGTGGAGCACCTATATATGTGGAGCATATATATATATATATATATATATATATATATATATATATATATATATATATATATATATATATATATATATATATATATATATATATATGTGTGTGTGTGTGTAGGGACAATACGGGGTGGTTGGAGCTTTTCCTGCCATGCCGTCGCGAATTCCCGAAGGATCGTGACTTTCGCCGGATGGACGGTAAATAGACGCGATGCCAAATGTTGCACGCTTGCACGCGAGCCAATACATACGGTCGCGGGTGAGAGCACGTAAAAAGCAAGAAAAGGGAATAAGTATGTACCGACGTCAGCCGCAGACGTCGAGAATGACGAGAAAACGGCAAAAGAGGGATGAAGGTGGGCGGTCATTGTGTACGTATGTGCGTGTATAGCAGGGTGAGGCTGTCCATACGGAAGAAGGAAAGATTTCCAATCGCGAGATTGCTCGATTGTACCTTCGATAGCATTTTCTCCCTTTTCCACTGCCATTTCGGCCTCCGGGCTGGCCCCTCGAGACTATGACCCTTCACTTTTCTTTATTCTCTCCTCTCGGGATCTCACGGGGCATGTCGGAAGACGGGACAACGAAATGGAGGAAGAAATATACGTGTATAGATGCACGTCTCGTACCATACACGTATAAGTACGTGTCTTATCATTGAAGTCATTTATCTTTATATCCGTATATCTACAGGGTGATTCACAACTATCGGGACTCTCTTTGTGAGCATGTAGGGTGTTTCATCGCGAGCAGAATGCTTTTTTTCAAATATCGTGCGACAAAAATTGGCCGAGATATTTTGATTCAATGTCCGAGTAGCACACAATTCACGTTCGGACAAGTGCATTTTTTTCTTACATTTTTTGGCGAAACATGATGGTAATAGACTTATGTGTAATTACTTACTAATTGTGTCAGACGGTTATTATACAATAATTGAAGGAAAAAGTTCACTGTGTCGTAGCAGTGATATTTTCGGTGTGGCATATTTTTGGGACAATTTTCGGAGATGAGATTTTTGTTATTGTTATATTTGTTATATTTTTGTTATTTTGTTATATTTGTTTCGACACGTCATAAGTTTAATGTATGCTGGATGACATAAGTTCACGACATCAGTCCAATGTATGCTGGGCTACATAACAAATTTATTTAAGCAAATTTGTTATATTGTTATATTTTTGTTATTTTGTTATATTTGTTTCGCAGCCTACGGTTGCCAAAAAACTAACTTTGGGACCATTGTACATTTTGAAACATGCAATTGGGTACCGAAAGTCACACTGTGTCACAGTAGTTCCCCAAGCTTCGGTACCCAAGCTGAACGATGTCAGGTTCACTGACAAGGAACATCACTTAAGGGTCCGCCTTCGAATTTGTTGAAAGTCTTATGTGATAAAGCATTGAAATCTAAAAAGCACGTATTTTTTTTTGTCGGCGGAAAAACGGTTTCAAGGGAGGATATCACCCTTCGAAGGAAGGCGTATCATCCCTTAATTCCATTTTTTCAATACTTCTATAGTGGATTTTTCATCGCTGTACATTAGATGAATTTTTGTTTTTGTTTCATTCGGATCGGTGGACCGCTTGTGGGTGAAACTGCAAAAACAACCCCGTGACACGCCTTCATTTGAGGGGTGGATTCTCAAAACCGTTGTTCCGGTGATTAAAAAAAAAATATATATATATATATATATATACGTGATAGCTTAATCGCATATATGAGTTTTGAGAAAATCGAAGGCGGACACTTAAGTAATGTTCCTTGTCAGTGTTGAACTTTGAACGCGACATGTGGGTAGTATTTTGTCGCACGACATTTCGAAAAAAAGCGTTTTGCTGAAAGGGTTACCCCCTATGTGCGTACTAAAGGAAACCTGATAGTTGTGAGTCTCCCAATATATATATATATATATATATATATATATATATATATATATATATATATATATATATATATATACACATATATATATCTGCAAAATTAATGATAGGACACGTACTTGTAAGTACATAGTACACGGTAAATCGTCACCTTCGGCTGTCCACTAGCCCAAATTGTACCGCATTTATTTTCATTTTTCTTCACTACAAAAAACGCGGTTATTTAATGAAAATTTTGTTTCTTCATTATTATGAGAGCATTGGAATTTACTAGTACATGGTACAGATCCTAATCAATCAATGAAACTCACGAGTTCGCGAGTGCAAAGTCATTAATTAATTGAATTTGCTCACTGAAAACTCAAATTTGTCGACTTTTGAACACATTTAGCGACTACTATTTTTTATTGGATGTGAACAATCACGGTTTAAAGCGAAAACTACGAGAAGGCCTAGAAATCACGTACACCACTTTTCGAAAATGACCTATGTATAGCGCTCACTTTTTACGAAAACTTTTTTCGTGAGGGCCCGAAGAAAAAACTTTCTTTCTTTCTCTCTGAATATATATATGTGAAGGTATATAGTGGGTCTATATATATATATATATATATATATATATATATATATATATATATATAGAAGGAGGGGGGAATATATAGAGGGAGAGAGAGAGAAAATCGCGATTTTTTCTCACCTCACTAAAAAATGTTAGTATAGGGTTAAGACGGAATGACACCTCATCGCGGTCGGTATGGTAGAACAATTGTAGATACCCAAAAATCTCTGAAACGGCTCTTCAGATCACGTCCAAACTCTGCCAAACGACGTGATCTGAAGAGCCGTTTCAGAGATTTTTGGGAATCTATAATTGTTCTACCATACTGACCGCGATGAGGTGTCATTCCCTCTTTAAAAAAATGCGTGAAAAAGGGAAACCGATCCTGTAGTTCATTATTTAAATGTAGTCTACACCATTTCTGGGATTTTTCGGTATTTTGGATCGAAATCGTGATTTTTCACTTTGAATGAAAATAATAATTGCTACATGTGTTCAAAAGTCAACAAATATGGATTTTCAGTAAGAAAAACCAATAAATTAATTTCTTTGATTAGGTTGGATATATATATATATATACATATTTATATATATTTATATATAACCAAATATATATATATATATATATGTATATAGATATATATTTATCGAGGTACGATGATATTCTCCACGTGCAAACAATTCCCGTCGTTTGTCATAGCAGTGGGAGAGTTGAGCACACGGGAGTCGGGTAGAGACGAAAAGTTTAAGCCGCGTGCGTTTAATCTTCCTGCTCTGGGGCAACTGCCGCGAGAAGCTGGAAAGTTTTGCGTTCTTTCTACCTATTCTAGAGAAAAAGGGACCGAGAAAAAGAGAGAACGGGAGAGAGAGAGAGAGAGAGAGAGAGAGAAGGGACTGAAGTATAGCTATAGTTATTAGGTTCGTCGAGCTCGCAGAGTCTGACAAACGGACTACTTTTCCCGCTCTATACATAGGTATAGATATAGAGCCAACACCACGAAACTCTTCCGCTCCTGGAGCTTTCGCAAGCTCCGCGTGGACGTGTACCCCCCTCGCTTTTCTCTTTTACCGTGCCCTTTGGCCCTTGGATCCCCGGGCATCGCTATATATCTCTCGCGGTGTCGTTTTACCTCTTCGCCCGGAAGGAGTAGTCTCGAAGCGTGTGCACCCCTTCTGTAGATCCGTTCGGTACGATGGTACCCGGAGACACGACAAAAGTCACTTAGCCCCGGCTCGCCGCACGGAACGGGCTAAGGGCACCGCAAGTCCGCGATACGCTCGACTATCACTTCGGTACACACATTCGGGATGCATCCAACCGACTATATCCATTTACGACAACGGTGATGCACGTACGAGAAACGCAAAGAGGGCAAAAAAAGCAGCAATGGCCTGGGCCAATACGCGGAAGGGTGACCGCTTGGAAATGGCTTGCACATTGGCTACCGAGCGGGAGGCAGTTTTATAGATTTTCACGATGACACGACTGACAGTCACGTAGAGCCGCCTGTTTTATTGAACTGAATTGAACTGAATTGAAGTTTGCGTCGTTGAGATGCAATGAAAATTCATTTTTCTGGATTCGTTTAATTTCTGTTGGTAGTTTCTGCCTACGAAAAACCATCGACTATTTTTTGAGACGCTTAACTCGAGACTTACAATTTAGATTTATGAAAGGAAATTTTGTATGATATCGAGAATGAGGAAATAAAAATATGAAAAGGAGCTTTCATTGTACTCCAACGATGCAAACGTCAACACCATACATTGTAAAGAAGAATTACTTTAAGGGATAACACCACTATGGGATATTGAAAAAATATTTTTTTTTTTTTGCTTATAAAAAACACTGGGGGTCATAAAAACAATTGGTCCTGTAGAGAATTATTTTTTTTTAAGGGAGACTTTGTCCTTGAAATTGGCGGGAAATGTTAGCGGCTCAACATGAGCAGCTAGAAGAAGAGGAGGGATGCCTCTATGGACCAGGCATTGCCGATTAGCGGTAATTATAAACACATTTGTGTAAACACATGACAAAACTTTAAACGCGTTTTTCTCGAAAACACGTTTTTAAAAATGGCTGACGTTCTCCTGACCGCTGTAATTAACATATTGGCCTGAAATTTGGAGAGCATACTCAGAAAATATGTCTTCACGGAATGACGGATCGTTTTTTTGATAGATACATTTTTGCATTTATTATTTATCTTTTTATGCGAAAAAAACGCGATAATTCGATTTTTTTTTAAATTGCCGCCATTTTCCGAAATTTGTACTAAAAGAAAAACCCATCCGTCATTCCATGACCAAAGGGTCACAGATTGATAATATGCTTTGAATTTGTGTTTCAGATCAACAAAGAGGGGGCAGTGATGTCAGCCGTTTACCTCCCGCGATTTAAGGACCTGTTTTCGCGGAGCTGCAACGGCCGCCATTTTGTTTTTTTTTTTTCAAAAAAAAATTTTTTTTAACGTTCTGTATATCATGAATAAAAGCAAGAAAAAAACCGCACTCAAAAAGCTTTACTCGTTTACTTTTAAAAAAATAAAATGTAAAGACCTGAAATATGGCACTCCAAGGACAAAGTCTCCGTTAAGTTTCATTTATCGATTTTGCCGCAGCGCCTCGGACTTTTTTCAGGCCCCTCGTACAACGTTAAGCGATAACACCACTCTAGGATTTTGGAAAAATAAGTTTTTTTTGCTTACAATATACTTTGGGGTCATAAAAAAATATGCAATTGGTCCTGTAGCGAAAAAAATGTTGAAAAGGTTCAATTATGGATTTTGCCGTAGCGCCACGGACTTCTTTCAGGCGCCTCGTAAAACTTTAAACGCGTTTTTCTCGAAACCACTTTTTTCAAACTGGGAGGACGGATCACTCGAACACCTTTGCATGGACCGATTTGAAATTTTGATAGTAGCTTCACAATTACATTCTCTATGGGAGTAAGTGGCCGTTTTTTTTTATCAAATGTAAACTTTTTTTTGGCAGAAAATCGATGTATTTCTTTTAAAGTGCGCCATTGTTCAGAATTTTGTTCTAAAAAATCCCTACGTAGTCCCATAGCTTATATAGAGGTATAAGATATATAATTATATAGGGAATTATATATAGATCATAATTTTTTTTCGGTATTTTTCCAGGTCTTATATTTTACGAGAAAACCATCCTCCCGTGAAACTATTTGTACAATACACGTTTTTCAAGATGGGCTCTGTCGCCGCTATTTTGCATGAAAATTCTAATGATTGTTTTTGTTATATTTTAAAATGTGTTAAATAAACCCTCTTAAAAGAAATCCTATTCCTTTTTTCATACTCCCAAAATAAATCGTCAAAGTCAGGTCTTAGTTTCTGCCGCTAGAGTGGTTTTGTCCCTCAATTTGTACTGGCAAATTCTGCCTACAAAAAGCCCTCAACTTTTTATTGAGACGCTTATTTCGAGAACCACAATCTACATCTATAAACGAAATTTTTTTATGATATCGAGAATAATTTTCGATGCATTCCAATAATGCAATCTTCAACACCATGTATTGAAAAGAAGAATTCCTTGAATGTCTAATCGCAGATTCTGCCTACAAAGAACCTCAACTATTTTTTAATCATTTCGAGACCGGCAATCTAGATCTACAAGATAAATTTTTGTATAATATCGAAAATGAGGAAATTACAATATAAAAAAAAATTCCGTTGCATCCCAACGATGCAAACTTCAACTTCCAACGATGCATTCTACTCCATAGTGTATGGAGAAGAATTTCTTCAATTTCTAATCGCAGACTCTGCCTACAAAACCACGGCAACTATTTTTCAAGATGCTCATTTCGACACCTACAATCCAGATATATATATATTAGATAATTTTGTATGATATCGAGAGTAGGGAAATAAAAATAAAAAAACGAACTTTCGTTAAATTTCAACGATGCAAGCTTTAACGCCATATATTGCAAAGAAGATATTGTTAAATTTCTATTGGAAGATTCTGAGTACAAAATACCCTTAACTATTTTCTGAGACGTTCATTTCGATACCCACAATCTATGGAAGAAAATGTTGTACACTGAAAAAAAAAATTTGGTTCATCCATCCAAAATTCAGTTGGCTTAACAAAATGTATCTTCAAATACGTTCACCTTGATTTTTTATTGGCATAACAAAACAGTATAGTTGGTGGTAAAATAGTACAGTGGTGTGAACTACAGCTTATTTAGCATGTCTGAGCACCTGTTAAAACAACAAAATTTCAAGACAACAAAATGCATTTTGCCCATTCAACGATTCTTTTTTCTCAGTGTATGATATCGCGAATAAGGAAATAAAAATATGGAAAAGAACTTTTGCTGCATTCCAACGGTGCAAACTTCAACGCCATTTATTGTAAAGAAGGAAACTCTCTCTCTTTCTCTTTGTCTCCCTCTGACGTATCAAAACTCGCTACTAGTTTTTTCTATGATAAATGAGAACGGAAGTCATCGGGATTCAAACGCAATTGGATATTGCGTGACACCTAATTGCTTTCGTGCCCGCGAATCTTGGTCACCAAAAAAAAAAAATCTTCACCCCAAAATGCACCTGCCCTTGCACCGGTCTCCACCGAATCATCTGATCACCTCCGACAAGGCGCGTGGTTTCGTTTTTATTCTTTTTCCAACAAAGGTATTTGTCACCCAGGTGCAAAAGTTCGAAGAGCAGCGAATTTCCGCGCTCCCCGGGGTAGCCCCCCCCCCCCCCCCCCCCCCGCCCCTCGTCACACCACAAGACACATGTATACAGATATACGGACGATGCGTCGACAGATTGTGCTTTGCACGACGTCGCCAAGCAAGAACGTTTTTTTGTTGGAAAAGCTTCGACACGAATTTGAAAAGTTCGCAAACAAATCCAATAACACGCGTATTCGTGAGAACACGAGGAGGAGGAGGAGGGAAGAAATAAGTACAGAGAGAAAAGAGAGAGGAGAAAAAGAGAATCTCGACACCGTGTTCTTGATCTCCGTTGCATCACTTGAATACGGAAGCCTACGTGATAAACATGGAGTCAAGACGAAAACACTTTTTTGATCAAGCCGTCCACGTAGCATCGATGAGCGAGTCGATTGCCACGTAGAGCACTAACAGAACAAATAGACGCGAATGACCTTCAATCCTGGAAGTTTTAATTTTCTCAAAAATAATATCTTCAGTGTTTGATGGTACTGAGGCTTGTTTTTACTACAATTATTTATACTACATCATTTTTATTACAATACGAATTTTTGTTGTACAAATTCGAGTTGCAGACGTCTCAATCAGCATCTCAAAAAATGGTACAGGAATGATGGTAGCTAAAAACCGCAAAAAAAAATTTGGTAAGGTCAATAAACGTCATTTTCATTGCAATCCAGCGATGTAACTTTCGTTCTGATCGTTTTTGACTAGCTTGACGACCTGGCTTCAATCTTTGATGATCAAAAAGACACCTGGCGTCGTTGAAACGCAACGAAAATTCTCTTCATTTTTCCCTTATGTCGTCGCCGAAATATTTTGTTGCCAATTTGGAAAAACGTCCGAGTCATTGTCGTAGTCCAAAAATGTGAAAAAAAAACTTGAATGATAACTAGTTGAAAATTTAGTAAAATGAATTTTCGTTCCATTCCAATCATGCTTGCATCATTGGAATGCAACGAAATCTCATTTTTCCTCATCGCCAACTTGTTATCATTCAAATTTTTTGGACGTTTTCCGAACGAAAGATTGCCAAAATCTAAAATTGTTTCGTTAAGGTAATAGTCTCGCCAAGGCGTTTTTCTATTATTTATTTATTTATTTTGAGGACACATTCAAGACACTGTTAAGCGATTACCTGCAAAATTTTAAAAGTATTCACCATTCTGTATTCGAGATATTGGCAATTGAAGATTGCACGATTTTACACGTGTTCTTATGGGTACGGTGGAAAATTTCACATTTCATGCAATAACGTCGAAACTTTACGACAGATTTTTCTTAAAAAATCTCAATTACAGAAGAATATATGACGAACTGGGTAAAAAAAAAATTATTAATTTTGACCGTCTAGTTTCAGAGATATAGCGATTTAAATTGAGCAATGTCTAGCGACGCTAGCGCCACGAAGCGACTGGAGCAGACTAGAGCCGGCGATCTGGCAGCGCTGCAAGCGTTCGGTGCGTTCATTGGTAGAAAATGTATCCAGAGACGCGGCAGATCTTTTATATTTATTTATTTATAAATATTTACTTATTTATTTATTAATAAATATTTTTTTAATATTTACTTTATATATATATATATATATATATATATATATATATATATATATATATATATATATATATTGCTAGGTCAGTTGGTAGTAAAAGAATAAAATAAAAAATTCGTTGAAACAATAAGAAACTTTTATTATCAGTTTAACGACTCACGATACGATGTCCCACATTTTCGTTGTTCATAACCTCTACATGGTTCTTCCTTTCGTTTTCTCTTTTTGCACGAGTCATAATTTCGACCCCTATTCTATTTTTGGCGATTGTTTTCCGTTTGGCAAATTTGCCTTTATGTTGCACTTGTTCCATTATTCCATTATATACTAAATAACACGACAAAAAATCGCTGGGCTTGCGACGTTGCCACGGTCTCCGCGCCCCCTAGCACTACAGTAATGTGTGCATATCTGTATAACAGAGTGTCTACGTATAAGTGGCCGGAATGGATAGTCTGATACACAAGTGAGGGTTAGGTGATGGAGGGAACGTTATTTTTGGAATTCGAAAAATTGTAATGAGTGTTTTCTTCATTACTTTGTAAGTTTTTACATCCTGAGAAAAGGTACAACCTACATTATGAAGATATTTCGCACTATTTCGGAGCTTTCATTGATTGAACGGAGAATGAACTTTTCAACGTGACTGTGGCGAGATTACTACCTCAAACAATCGTTCAAATTCCTATCAATTCAGACGCAAATTGTCAACTTTCTTGCCCACCCAACCCTCCCGATATCGAATTCATTGAAAGGCAACGAAAATTCTCTCCCATTTTTTGTCACTATTCCAATTAAAACTATTATGTGTTGGAATTAACTCGTAGCGTTTTACAAGAGATGGCGTAGGTAGTACAGTGTTTCGTTGTTACCGACGGTGATGTATTCATCGTGACACAGCTATCATTGAATATCATTTGCTGTACATCACCCCTTTTTGAATCGTGAATAACAACACTTTATAATTTATTGAATATGTCAACATTTGTGCCGAATAAAGTGTTTTTGCGGGGAGTTTTACTTCCCGGGTCGAAATCTTTGGTCGAAAATCGAAAGTTATCTGTCGAAAGCCGCCATTTTGTTGATTTTTGAAAAAAAAACTTCGATTAAGGACTAGATTTATTATTAACCCAATGATTTATTTTTGGTTTTTTGATTTCAGATGAGCCAGTAAAATTTTAAGATGGTCGCCGCAAAGCAGCATGCCGAAGGGGGTCCGACGAAGATGGCGATATTTTTATAAATAATCAATACTTTTCTTTGGAAATTTGTACAAGTCAAGTTGAAATATAACATAAAAAGTCTGTGTAACCACTTTTGTGAAACAAACTTAATTACGATAAAAAAAATTATTGAAAATGCTCGTTTTTTCACGCCTCTGCGTCTCACCCCTCAAAATAAATGTTTTTTTTTGTGAAAAAAACCGCTACGAATTAATTCCAAGTCCTAATACTTTTCCCAGATTTGGGTTACCGATCTCCGACAGGGATCCCAAAACCCTCCGAGTAACTTCCGCAGCCCACGTCTGCCAAAAAAATGGCCTTCCAGTGCATTCCATCAATGCAGGCTCAGCCCCATCGACCCTCATCTTTTCGACCGGGGGAATTCTAGAAGTGAATCGGTGGGCGAGGAAAAAAGCCCCGGAGCTTGCTCGTGGCACAATTGGGCACGTAGCGTTTATAGTCAGAGGAACATGCAAGCCTTGGGCAAGTACGTGGCTACGCGAAAGCTGGAAGCGGGCCGGGAGTACGTGCGAACTGGAGAATTTCGCGGCACATGCAGCAATCGCGTGTGTACACGCTACACGTGTAATCTCCACCACACACGGGGTGAAATTTTATAGAAAAGCGAACCGCGCACGTACATAACACGCGAGGTGGTGAGGTGAATTTCTACCGATGCAGAGTACGCCCACACATTGGTGGTTTTTGTGTGTCGTGAGGTCTGCCTATTTTCCAATATTCAAAGACCGCCATGGCCTCCCCCGCGACTGCATATCCTTCGAACTTTTCGTTCTCAGCTCGGCGAGGCAGCCTCGCGCACCTGGCGACGTCGTCGCCTCGGGACTTTCCGCCCAACGTGAACTCGTGTCCCCTTTGAGCTGTTCGCGGACTCCGTGCGCACACACGGAGCGCCACGTTTTTACCTGTGCGCGCGTGATCCGCAGGACGAAAGGGCTCATCCAGCCACTCGCAGCCCTTCGGCGTCGCCACGGCTCGCCCCTTTTCTTTCCTCGATCTCGTTGCAGCAATGCCTGCATATTTGCACCAGCTGCGATACACGTATACAGGGCGGATGGAGCCGCGGACTTTGGTGTTCCGGTATTCAACCACCGACCGTAAAATTTAACGGCAACGACTGAGTTCGTGCATTTTTCACTGCACACGAGTCGTTATAGCGAACGCCTGCCACCAACTCGACTCCTCTCGCCTGTTCGTGCACACTCGTGCATGTTCGTCTGCATGCCCGTATCTGTGTACAGCAGGGTGTGAAAAAAAGATTTTCCATTCGCTTTTTCGGTCGTCTACTTTCGCAATGGGTAATCGTTTTTTCGGCTTCTCGTGGAAGGGAGAAAACAGCAGGGGGTTGCTGAGGGGTGTGTGGGTGGAAAGGGAGCCAAAAATGACGAGGCAATCTTTAGACGAAGCTCTTAAGGCCTTAGGCCTCTCTAGAAGGCGCAAAAATAGGCTTTTTGGGGATTTTTTTTTTTCAGAAAAACTACAAAATAAATCGAGATTACAAAAAAGGGTGTTTATCGTACATATCAGTGACTGTATACAATAATTTTTTTGAAGCGATTAATTTCAAAATGGCGGCTGTGCAGCGTTTATCTCAAAACTGCATTTTTCAAGTTGGCCGGAAACATAAGTCAGACAATTTTCAACCGATTCACTTGAAATGTTGAATATATTTTGAAAAATACATTGTCTATGGAATTACGTAGGATTTTTTTTATATTGCATAGTTAATTTCTTAGTAATAATTATTTCACGATTTTTTAGTCAATCTTTTTACTATCCAAAAATTTGCTTAAAAATCGTCGGATAATTGTTAATAACAAATGAACTATATAATGAACTAAATGCAATATAAAGAAAAAATCCTACGTACTTCCATAGACAATGTATTCTTCAAGATACATTCCACATCATTTTAAATACGATTTTCCTTACTTAGGCCTTATCAGCCGGCAGGCCTTGTTACCCGCAGGTACCTTACATACAGAGCCATGTACGAATTGATACGTCTTCATATAATCGAATTGTCACAATCGCCAAGCACCCTGCCCATTCCTCC
The DNA here is from genome assembly GCA_963210295.1 of Ophion ellenae. Lineage (NCBI taxonomy): Eukaryota > Metazoa > Arthropoda > Insecta > Hymenoptera > Ichneumonidae > Ophion > Ophion ellenae. The sequence continues at coordinate 39,056,145 of OY723390.1, read as the reverse complement.
ACCGAACATCCCCCAACCATACAATCATCGATTTATCAAAAAACTTTCCAAAACTCGCACCAATCCCGTGCAGAGGACAAAATCCCGAGTGCAGAGAAAGAGAAATGGGCTTCTGAATGGATAGCCGTTGAAAGAGACTGGCGAACCCATTGGCCCAGTTTGCCCGAAATTCGGCGCCCGAGAAAAAGCGCAGATCGGGTGTGAAAAGGGAGAAAAAAAATGATTCTGGGGGCTTTCGAAGCACGTTCGATTCGCTCCAGATACGCTTTTTTCCATTTCTCTCTTTCGCTCTCTTACTCTCTCGCTCTCTCTCTCTCCTTTTCGAATGCGCGTATGTGTCTGGGCGGTCTTTTTGTGTTCGGCACGATTTGGAATCGTGGGACGATTGCGGTGGGTCGTAGGATCGAGAATATCCAGATATCCTGATTGTCGTTCGAGAGAGAGCCGGCTGGTATGCAGCTTTTGCAGTGGATATCGCTAGCCACCCCCTCCTTTTTCTCTTTACATATACATGTATTTTTATCCATCTACATAGATACAGAGTTCATTCGTTTTGGTTCGTTCATTCAGGGGCCGTATACGAGTCCACGCGCCGTGAGTTTCGCACAATAGCAAGATTACGGGGGTGGTAGCGAGGTAGCGAGCAGGGGTGTATAGGGGTGGAGATGAGTATAGTAGCGGTTTGCAGCTATACCCTGAAGCGGTTCGCTAGGTCGAGCACAAAGATGACCGCGTGTGTGCGAGGATTGCTCTCTCTCTCTCTCTCTCTCGCTCTCTCTCTCTGGCTTGCTGATGCCGTTCGCGCAAAGGGAGATTCTCTCATCGCACGAGACCAGGAGAGTGTTCCCGAAAACAGGCGTGTACGCGGCCCACGATTTGCATTTTTATTGCCCTGCAGCAACGCCATTTTTTTCTCCCATGAGAATTTGCCCGACTAGCAAAAAGAGCCAGAAAGAGAGAGCAGAAGAGAAACCGAGTGCAGCCTGCAGGAACCCCTGCAGCTACCGACACAACCACACGTGTCTATAAGTATGACGATGCAAGTTGTCCATGGAGGAAAAGGATGCCCGAATCGTCGCAACTCGCACGACGTTCCTACTTTATTTTCGTTCTGTCGAAATAAAGCTATTGGAAGAGAAACACAATCATACGGCCAAATCAGCCCAAACTGCCGCCTGGCTATACGCCTTGGAATCTAGGTATCCCGTATATAGATGAATTTTCGTCCCGGTTTTATGTGATTTTTATACGCGCAATGCGATTCTTTATGGAGCTATTATATTTTTGCGAAACTTTTTATGCCTCCGGACAGCCCACGGAGCAAAGGATGGCGATGGTGGGGTGGAGTCGATACGGAGCACTGCTCGATGCTGATCTGGTGCCTGGAGCAGAAGGGTACATGCGCATATATATATATATATATATAGAATGGTGATTTTGAAGACATTCGACTTTATGTACTCAACATTATACCAACCAATACTTTTCACCAATTTCCTTTAAAGCTTTCGGTAAGTACATCTCCAGGTAAGCACATTGATATGAAGATCCTTGCAAATACCGCCATGTCCTTAAAATCGACGAGCTTAAAAAAAATTTAAGGATTGTCTTGAAAACAGCCAGTTATGCTGATAGATAACATTAACTTAAGGGGTTATATACAGTTGAAAATTGCGAAAAATCGATTTTTTTAAATTTTCTTCGTAATGTACATATATTTAAGTACACACACAGAACATTTCTTCTCAATCCGGCGATTATTTTGGAAGTTACACGCACATTTGTAATTGTTTTTTTTACTATATGTAAAGTGCTTTTGAAAATTTAAACGCGTTTTTCTCAAAACTGTGCTTTTAAAGTGGGTGAGCAAGATTTATCGGAAACGGCTGAACCGATCAGTCTCAAGTTTTAACACAATCTTTTCAAGTATATTTTTCAGTAATTAATCGAAGGTTCTTTCTCACCGAAACATATTTTCCATTTTATAAACAATTTAAGGCCTAAGTTTTTGTCAAAAATAATTATTTTGCTTATTCCTTCGAGAATTACAAGATAATCCATTATATTAACGAAATATTTTTGGTTTTTTCATTTTAGATGATCCAGTCCCTAGATATCGTGCTTACCGCAAAACGCCTTTTTCTAGAGGTGCTCCCGGAGATCAGCTATAGCAGCTTTCAAAATAATCATTTTGACAAATGAAAAATGTTAAAATACCGTTAAAAGTTACCATAACATGTGTACAAATTTTTACGTTAATAGATTTAAAGGTCGTCTCAGGAAAAATTCTTGAAAAATCGATCTTTTTGGGCCTCCTGGCTGTATATATCCCCTTAAGAGACGGGGTTCAAAATTTCCCGCGACGTTGAAGTTTGAATCGTTGAAATGCAACGATTATTTTTTCATTATTCTTTTACTTTTTTAAGATCATTATCCAAAGTGTTTTTTTGCAAATAGAGGTCGAAAATCTCTAATGAAAATACGTTTAAAAAAAATCGAGCTTTTTTTACAGCCAAAATTATAACGAAAATTGTTTAAGAATTATTTTTCGTTGCGCTTCAACGATGCAAACATCATTTCACCCCCCCCCCCTCTCACACTCGCTCATATATATATATATATATATATACACGTATATATAGGCAAACTGAACATCTCCAGAAGGACGTAAAGTGCACGATGACAACGCCGAAACGCGTCCAAAAAGATGTACGGGGAGCGCCTTTTTGGTTGCGAGCAATTGATGTCTCTAGGTGACGCACATTGGTATGTATCTATATACATAAAGGTGATATACCGGAGGAAAAGTTCCGGGCCGACCGCGAGAGTACAATCCACGACGTGTAACTTCTTTCGTCGGGAAGCTCCATCGGGAAAAAGACGGCGAACGCAAAGCGAAAACTCGACTGGTTTGCCGCTGCCTCTCTCTGTCTATCGGCCTGGTGTATACTGCACCTCTCTCCTTACGCTCTATGGAGGAGCACTCTCGGGACGTCTTCGACGGGGATGGGAGGACAGTTTCGTATAACTATGGGGAGGGCAAATGCCGGAGCCACTGGGGGAGGAGCGTGGAAAAAGTTTTAACGAGACAGTCGAAGATTCTTCAAACCGTACATAGTTGCGATGGTAGGAGTTGAATTGGGCGCAAGAAGGTACCAAAAAGAAGGAACGAGATGGGGAAAAATGGAGAATGAACTGGATGCGGGACTTGGGACACGGTTGGAAGGAACCAAGAGAGCGAAGAATGAGAGTGTGGATTGGATGAGTCGATTTTTTGGTTTTCTCTTGTGACGTGCCGTTGTGCGACACATTCTCCAGATGGGACGCTGGTACACGGGACGCTGGGACGCAGGGACAACTTCGCAAAAAAAAAATGCCACTTGAGCCCGTATTATCGACGAGCCGACCGTCATAAATCATTTATCAGGCCCATTATCGAGGAGTAAAATAGAAACGGCGCGTTCCCGTATAAAAACATGAACGATGCGGGACTCGCGAGGGAAACGCGAAAGGTTTCAATGCCAGTGCGGAAGGGGAGAGGATAGCAGGCGTGTGGAGGCGCGAATCAAACGTTTTATTTGCTCAGCCACCCGGGAGGTAATTGATGTTCTATAGATGAACGAACAAACATCGGGCCGAGGAAGGAGGCTGATTCATCGACTCCTGGTATGCACGAGGAAAAAGCGCGATCATGCGTATCCATGTTCCATCCGTACACATACACACGGATGTGTATCTGCCCGCACACCTTGCCGAATCTGTTTCCCATATACGGCAGAGAGCCAAAACATCGCGAACAGCATGAAAGAGGGTTGTGGACGGTTGTGCGAATCGGGATAACAATTAAACACCGTGGGCAACGCTCTAATCATCAAACGGAGCAGAATCAGTGACTAACTCCGGCCGGTAATTAGCCAAACGTAATTGCTATTTCCCCGATGGTACATGAAGATTCGAGAAGTACTTTTTATCCTCTAGTCCGTGATCGCTGGTCGAGTTCCTCCACTGTTTTCGGCCACCTCCAACAGTTCATTTTTGAAAACGTAGGAGCTTTGATGCCTCCAGTGGAACGGAGCATCGCTTTTCACTGCTTCGTTGGCGATAAGCTTTCAGCTTGATTTGCGTGCTGGATCACTTGCAGCGATGACCGTCCATAGTGATGACGACGGATTGGCGCGAATGGCTTGAGGGAAAATAGCGCCGAAGATCCGATCGATGGACGGAGGTTTTGACAAACAAGTTGGGAGACTGCATTGACAAAACTTGTCGCGTACAGGCGACACGAACGGGAAACACGAGGGAGAGCGAGATTGAGAGGAAGAAGGAGAGATAGAAGCTGAATAAATGCGGACCCAGAGGCAAGCTACCAGCCAACATAGTGCACACGGACGCATTACCGTGATTGCTACATCGGAGAAACGCTAATTCACTAATGCGTTGCAAACAGCCCTCCATTCTGCTCGATACGCGGAGCGTATGCCATCAACGGGTTAACGGAACTACAGAGACCTTTGCAAACGCCAACGCGAACCATCCGTTTCTGTTTCCCGGGAGAAGTCCCGAGACTTATCACCATTGGCGATTTTTGGCTCTGAAGACTGGCGGGAAGATTCATCCTGAAGCAAAACAAACTCAAGGGACCTCTTTCCTGCATTAGACTCCAAAAGGCACCCAGATTGCGGTGGCATTTGTCATCTGTCATTACACTGAGAAAAAAACCAATTGAATCAAAAAAAATATGTTGGTTGGTCCAGAAAAATGTGATGCTGCGGAGTGCCACCGATATATGAGGTTGTTACAATACTATAAAATATTGGAAAACGTGGTTGATTAAAATAATCTAATATTTTATTTGGAAAAGCTCTTGTGTTCTCTGAATATCTACATTATCCCTCAAATCAAATGATATTCTATTGAAATCATTCTATATACAATCCGTAGATGTATTGGATGAAATAATTAAGCGGTTGCTACAACATTTTTTATATCGTACAAAAATATAATCAATAGAATTAATTATTTCTTTGCTACATCGAAACGAATGTGCCATGGGACGTGAGTTTTTCAATTTGTTTTAAATCTTAAATAAAACGTGAGCATTAAAATGATCATCCACGATAATAGTGGAGAGAATGTCAGATATGCAATGGAATATCCATGGAGAGAATATCAGATATTCAACTGGTAAGAACATATACCACACTTTCATCTCAGCCACAGGCCAAGAAGCGATACTCTTTAGAGTTTTTCCGCCGTTTAAGGGAGACTTTGTCCTTGAAATCGGCGGGAGATGTTAGCGGCTCAACATGAGCAGCTAGAAGAAGAGGAGGGATGCCTCTATGGACCAGGCATTGCCGATTAGCGGTAATTATAAACACATTTTTGTGTTTATAATAAAACACAAAACTTTAAACGCGTTTTTCTCGAAAACACGTTTTTAAAAATGGCTGACATTCTCCTGACCGCTGTAATTAACATATCGACCTGAAATTTGGAGAGCATACTCAGAAAATATGTCTTCACGGAATGACGGATTTCGACGGATTCGTTTTTTCGATAGATACATTTTTGTATTCATTATTTATCTTTTTATGCGAAAAAAACGCGAAAATTCGATTTTTTTATAAATTACCGCCATTTTCCGAAATTTGTACTAAACGAAAAACCCATCCGTCATTCCATGATTAAAGGGTCACAAATTGATAATATGCTTTGAATTTGTGTTTCAGATCAACAAAGAGAGGGCAGTGATGTCAGCCGTTTACCTCCCGCGATTTGAGGACCTGTTTTCGCGGAGCTGCAACGGCCGCCATTTTGGTTTTTTTTTTTAAATGTTTTTAACGTTCTGTGTATCGTGAAGAAAAGCAAGAAAAAAACCGCACTCAAAAAGCTTTACTTGTTTCCTTTAAAAAAAATAAAATGTAAACACCTGAAATATGGCACTCCAAGAACAAAGTCTCCCTTAAGTAGATTTTCGGTTCGCGCTACGCTTACGAGAGATAAGCGGGCGTGCGGCTTCTAGCGGTTACTCTGAGAACTACGGGTTTCCTCACACCTGTCATTTCGGTAGCGCTCGGCCATTATTTGGTTGAATTTTTTCAACCAAATGCGCAAGAAACAAATTTTATTTTCACATAATTTTTTAATCAATTCAGACATTTGCTTAATATTTTTCAATCAAAATAAAATATTAATATTGTAACGAATAATGTACTTGGAAATCAATATCGGATATGGTGAAAAAAAAAACATATTTACTCAATAGACATTTTATCTGAATCAACCGAGCGAAATTCAATTTTTCTTGTATACTCGAATCAACAATATTCATGTTATGAATTGAAACGCTTTTTTTGTTCGTTGCAGAAAATGCTTCCAAAACTATATAATTGGTTCGCGATGATTTTTTAGATAGTTTCAATAATATATTGTTCTCGGCTAACAATATATCTTTTGAATGAAAAAAAAAACGTTTAATTTTATCATGTTATTAAAGTCAATAGCGTTTTGTTTGGACTAATTAACCCGATTATTTACACCAACAATTTTACAATTGAATCAACGAAATTTCATTCAACAACACCAATGATATTGGATCAATGATTTTTTTTCTCAGTGTACCACCATTCTCGTAGCTCCGCATCTCGTGTCCGATTCGATTCCAAAGCTCCAACATCCATCTACCATCACCCATATCGACTCGATAGTCGCGCAGGCTGCAGATATAATTGCAACTTTGTCCAGTGCCACAATGTTGATGCGGACGTAGAAATAAGCCCGGTACTCCACCTACAAATGGACACACACCCCTAACCACGTCGCATCACGTAGTCGATTAATGGCTCTCGAATATATCCATTCCGGATGCAGGATTTGGCTTTATAGACGTAGAGCTTGATGGCCTCGTAGGAGGGCAAAGGCGGAAGAGGCGAAGATGGAGGATGACGAAGAGGACGAGATGCGCCTTTGCAGTATCGTTTGAAAGCTCTGTCTCGCTCTAGTGAGAGTTTAGGAGTTTCGTTTTACGAGAGGATTACGTCGAGGTTAGCCTGCCTGTTCGGCATCGACCTGGAAGTCTCTCCTTCTATGTGACCAAAGCTCGCTGCACCCAAACACACGCAGACATCTACACACATACATATACATATATGTACATAAAGCATTAGAAAGTAGACGAGAAAGTGTGCGTGCAACGAACGCCGAGGAAGCTGCTCGGCGCATCCTTTCCCGTTCGATATCCCCGAGGATCCATCGGACTGGACCACATATTGGCGCTCGGTCAAGCCTGTTCGCACAGTGACCGAACCCATCAGCGGCAAAGTTGTACACGAGCTAAGACCATCCGGGTATACACGTCCAGGGTGATCGAAGCTTTTGGACGAGTTTGCGAAACGCCGGTAACGTTAGGGGTGCCATACCAACATCCGGCGTGATTTGCCCAGGTTTTGGCACTAAGGTGCCACCCTTGTGTTGGGTGAACCGTGGGGCCCCTGACGGTCACGGGGGCAGAAGCAGCACGAGCATGATTAAAGTGTTTAACGATAATTCGGTTGGCGAGTTCGAGGGACTCGCAGATGTGTGTGTGTATACGAGCGTGTTCAGCTAGTCGAGGCGGCGGCGTGGCCAATGGTTAGCTGAACGATGAGGCAGGCATGGCCTGACCGCCCCTGGGTAGTTTAAAACAGTGTAACTTCGTAATGAGGCGGACGAGAAATCGCAATGCGGGCAACGCGAAACGTCAGGACGAGCAGCGTGAGTATGAAGCTCCACGATACCACGGGCCTCACCACCATTGTACTAGTACTTTTCTGTCAATTACCGCTATCAAGGGGTTAGGCCACTCTAGAGGCCGAAAGAATAGGCTTTTTGGGGATTTTTTTCTAGAAAAAGTACAAAATAAATCCAGATTACGAAAAAGGGTGTTTATCATACATATCAGTGACTGTATACAATAATTTTTTTTAAGCGATTAACTTCAAAATGGCAGCTGTGCAGCATTTATCTCGAAACTGCATTTTTTCAAGTTGGCCGGAAACATAACTCAGACAATTTTCAACCGATTCACTTGAAATACTGAATATATCTTGAAAAATACATTGTCTATGGAAGTGCGTAGGATTTTTTTTATATTGCATAGTTCATTTGTTATTAACAATTATCCGACGATTTTTTAGGCATGTTTTTCACTTTCCAAAAATTTGCCTAAAAAATCGTTAGTAACAAATGAACTATGCAAAATAAAATGAAAATCCCACGTACTTCCATAGACAATGTATTTTTCAAGATATATACAACATTTCAAGTGAATCGGTTGAAAATTGTCTGAGTTACGTTTCCGGCCAACTTAAAAAATGCAGTTTCGAGATAAATGCTGCACAGCCGCTATTTTGAAATTAATCGCTTCAAAAAAATTATCGTATACAGTCACTGATATATATGATAAACACTTTTTTTGTAATCTCGATTTATTTGGTAATTTTTCTAAAAAAAATCCCCAAACAGCCTTTTTTCGGCCTCTAGAGTGGCCCACTAAGGCCTTAACGAGCTACATCCTACCTAGGTGGGTCAAAAAATTGCATTTTCCAAAAATATTTTTATTCGATAGTATCACCTTTTAGCTATATTCCCGGAAAATGTCATTGAAATATTCCTAAAATTGAATAAGCTACAGTTTCTAACAGTGGGCTGGGCGAGCAGTAGCAGCATCGTACTTCAAATATGAAACGCGTTTTTCTCGAAACTCTGTTTTCAAAGCCGGTGGACATGATATCTCGAGAACCACGCGATGGATTGTTGCCAAGTTCACAGGAGAAACGGTGAGAAACATTTAAAAGTCGTTGACGATCTCACTTTTCAAGAAACGATCTTCATTTTTTCATAGTTACTCAAAAATGACGATTTTTTTTGTAGATTTTGTATACACAAAGTTCAGTTCGTCGCCACGTTGTTAAAACAAAAAACTTTATAAACCGACGATCGTCAATGACTTGTATTTATTGTTAACTTGAATAATCCGTTCGATTTTCAGATTTCAGATGGACCGTTTGAGCTGGAGAGTGTCCACCGCCAAACGTCGCGAAAATTCATCATCTGCCGGCGGACCTGTTTTTCTGTATTTTTTGGTCATTTTTTTTAAACGCTCTCAATATATGTACCTTCGTGTTTAAGAAAAATGGGTTTCTTCTACACCAACCGTATCCCTGGAAAAATTCGGAATTTGGTCATTTTTTCGGGCCTCTATGTAGATGTAGCTCCTTAAAAATAAACAAAACTTGAAGACTATTTGGATTCGCAATTCCATGTTGTTTCTTTTCTATCGTTTCGATATTGTTTTATTAATCGGTTCAACTAATTCGTCCATGAAATGCCATACACCACGATCGATACGGTGGACCAAATTCATGCCAACTTTATTGCTGATAGACTCGTTCGTCTCCAAAGTATACACGTGTATGATTTGTCTACTTGTGCAAACGCAACCTCATGGACACATGATCGTTTTCAATTAAACAGCCACAAAGCTCGAAAGCGTGTCAGAGGGCGAAAGGGGGTACAGTTTTTTTTTCCATCAAGCCTCTCTGGTCACGATTCAAAAGGTAAAAATCCTAGCCCGCTTTACAGTCAACTCGTGGAAGCTCAATTGCGCTGGTAGCAGCACTTGATGGGAGTGGAAGGATAAAATAAAAATTCAAATAACAAATCGCGGATGGTCGGAATAAAAATGTGTTCACCGAGAGTAGGTACTTTGGCATTTGGTGTTGCGTTGCCTCGCTGCCTACAGCATTCCCGAGGGAAACGTAATTAAACGGCTGTCGAGCGAGTGTCAGGGTGTATAACTTTATCAACATTAAACCCGAGAATCGTGATGTACTTGTGACGGTGCGGTATTCGCATCGCGATATGTATACGTATGCATTCGTGGGTGTACACTACGGGTGCGGAATCGTCGACGAAACGAAGTATTATTCATCCCCAGTGAAAGACAAAATACGCATAGTTAGCTTGGGGAGAGAAACGATGAAGGGGGTACGACCTCGTGACACCTATCTAGAGAGAGAGAGAGGGGAGAGAGAGAGCGAGCGAGAGAGAGAGAGAGAGAGAGAGCGATTGATTGATTGATTGATTGATTGATTAATGCCTTGGTAAAAACATTTAGGCAACAAGATAAATATAAAGAACAACAATAACAGTATAAGAATTAACAATGATTAAATAAAAGTAAATAAGAACGGATGACAAAGCATAGGAAAAGAAGCTACATGAATAAAAACAACACCTTGTCCAAGCATTAGATAATTTCATGCAAAAACTAAATGCCTTTGATTTTTTTTTATTTCCGATGACTTGTTTCCGCGCAGCGCTCTGCATAAACCATTGTATCTACCACATTTATGAATATCTCCCAATACTAAAATGGTAAAAGGTACCTAAAACCATGCACTTTAAGGTAGAAGTCTCGCTCGAAATGTGAAATTTGCCACCGTTCCCCATAAGAACCCGTGTAAAACCGCGCAATCTTCGATTGCCAATATCTCGGATACAAAACGGCGAATCCTTTTCAAATTTTGCAGGTAATCACTTAATAGTTCCTCAAATGTGTCCTCAAAATAAAAATGATAACTATAGAAAAACGCTTTCGCGACACTACTACCTTAATAAGAAGAACATTTTTTTATTGAACGTTTGTACACGTTTTCCCAGAAAAATTGAACAATACTCGTGAGTCGTTCAATTAAAGTGACTAAGAAAGGCTAACAGATCATAGAGAAAGAAGCTATACAAATTTGTAAAAAAACATTACAAAACATAAGCAGAAAAGCTAAACGAATAAAAAATCCAAAAATAGTGTAACAAACCATGCGCAGAGAGAGAGAGAGAGAGAGAGAGAGAGAGAATCATCCAAATGGGTAGCGCTCGGCAAATTAAGCATAAATACGAGAGTGTTTTAATTCAGCGTGGTCCACATTTTGGGCGGAAGAGGCCGGACGCAGTTCTCGACGAATGGTAAAATGGATGCAGATCTCGTGAATCTGCCGAGTGTCACGCCATACCGGCACACAGGAAGCACCCATACGACACCTCTAATACATATATGTACAATGCAGTAATATATTCGCAAATATATTCCGTTTGTGGGACAGAAAGGACGCTAGAGATCCGTCAGCGGCGATGTAGCCGGGCAGACCCCGGAGAACATAGAAATTGCTATAATGTGCTTGGTTAGTGGATAAAGGGGATGAAATTGTTGGCCAAAACCGTACACGCCATCAGCGATCGGAGCCGAAATCAAAATAATGGATGTATATGTGGAGCCTGGGTCGAGCAAGAGAGCGTATTATACGTATGCGAGTTGCAGAGAGAGAGAAAGAGAGAGAGAGGGAGAGAGAGCGAGAGAGAGAGAGAGAGAGAGAGAGAGAGAGAGAAGCAACGAACGCTTTTGACGTCAATTCGGATAAATCGATTTACATAAATCGAAATGCTCTAGGAACGATTCGTTATTCGATTCCGTGTTCGAGAGCTACCAATGCCTGCATAGGTAGGGCTACGCGAATTCCCTAGCGATCGGAGCTACGACTCATATAATGAATATGATGAGATCGATGCAAAAATGTTCGTAATTGCTACGCGAATTCCCTTCCTCCTGCTATTCAGGGAATTCACGTATTATTATGTCACCCTTTATGCCTCTCTCTCTCTCTCTCTCTCTCTCTCTCTCTCTCGCTTTTCGTTATATGAATCGTTAATGCACGATAGACTAAATGATATGCCGATATATCACATGTGAACATAGACATGGTTGAAACGGCCTGAAGACTGCGTTCGTTTAATTAGTGAAACGATGATATAGTTTTGGTATCCATCAACCTATGGATGAAACAGCGGAAGCCATAAATACACGGAGATAACAATTTGGACCTCTTAAAGCTACCTTGAAACTAGAAGGGTAGATTCCTTCAGGCTGCCGGAACTATGCGAATTTACAAGATGTTGTTTGTTTAGAAACTATTCAGTCTCCGTAATAGAAATGTTATGTACATATCATTACATCTTTTAATTTTCCGAATTGTTGTTTATGTTCAATAATGGCAGCTGTACGACACCTGCTTCAGAGAAGATTGCCGCCTGAGCTGTTCCACGTCGTACAACCTTGCGTCTGGTGCATTGATCTGAAACATCACAGCCAAAAGTTTTAGATCGCGAAGACCCACACGATCTATGTGAACCAAAAAGATTCGAAGAAAAGTGAAAATTCGAAAAATGGCACGTGTTTGCATAAATGTTCTATTTTTGGTGAATTTTCTACTAAAGTATTGGTGGCTAAAGTAGTTTTTTGAATAATTTTCGCGGTACTTAAGGTTCATATAGAGGGCAATTATGTTATTTAAAAGTGTGCAATATTTAATAATGATTCTTCAAATAGTTTCGGAATTATCTTGTACGAGGTTCACAAAAAAGTGGTTTTCATGAAAACGCTTTTAAAGTTTCAAGACTCAAAACCTTCGTGACTAAATGACCTACCGATGAATCTGCGATCCCGGGGCCATAATGTAGTCCCTCAGCTTCCCCGAGGGGTTCATTTTCGGCCGTGATATCTTCTTTACATTACGAAAGGACCCCCTTAAATGTATCGTTGAGTTTGGAGACATAGGGGTCTCTGGAATGGCCTTTATGCATGTTTATATTCGTCTAGCGGTGAATTTAATTATGCAGAGGTTGACATAAGTTGAAGAAGTTGAATGTCTTCGAAATCATCTTTCCATATATATATATATGCATACACATATACATTCCTGCGTGTAAGAGTGCGACTGTATCAACTAGTACTCCAATCTGGGAGCAGCAGAAGCAAAGGTTTCGCGCTTACGCACACGTACAGCACTGTAGATAGGCATAGGGCACAAGTTACGAGACAATTCGTAATAGGAGGATGGTGACTTGCGCCCTTCTGCTCGTAATCTTTCGACGCATTTGTAAGTACAGGTATGCGGGGGTGGATGTCTCGTCCTCGGCTGGTGCCAAAACTAGCTCGAAGTTCTCTCGCGCTCCGCGCGAACAACTTGCCGCGCCGTTGTTTCCTCGAGTTAACCAGCTAACTTCATAGCCCTCGAATCTTACTGCATCGTCTGGTGTGCACGCGGTAATATTTCGTACACGGTAACTATTTTCTGGGCTGCGATATGTTTCGCACGCAGGGTGTGTATTTTGCTGGTGTGCAGGGCGCGTCAGCATCTGCGTGTGTACACGTAGCCCTTTCGAACCCTTCCATAAGGATGACTCTTGCCGCACAGCTGTGTCGCTTGAACGCTCTTCTTTCCGGTTCCGGTCGTTTCCACCTTGCGCCCGACTCCTGCGTTCCTCTGAAGACTCACCACCCTCCCTTCGCGTAACTTGCCCTTGTGTTCCGCGACGGAACGAAAAGTCAAGGCCGGAAGTCTAGACTTGCAGACGTTACCATTGACATGGCCGTGGGGTGGGTGATCTGGTGATTACGAAAAAGCTGCTCCCACCCTCGCAATTTCGTGGTATAGTTGGAGGAACGATTAACCCAAGCAGCCAGTGTAATAACTGTAGTTGAGCCGGGTAACTTTAAAACTACGGAATTAGTTTACCTACAATGTTCGTTAGGCTTCAAGAAACAGCTGGGTTTGGTTCAGGCTTGACTGGCTGGACAAACATTTCTTTGATTTTTGGGACGAGACGTTTTATTTCATTCGAAGAGGGGCAATGCTTGAGTTCATGAGAATACGGAAAAACATCCTGTGGATATGGCTACCGAATGTAGATGGCTACATGTCCACTAAAAGGAAATGTCTACAAGTAAACCTGTACGCGTCTACTTTTATTAGGCATGTGGACATTTGCATTTAGCAGACATGTAACCTTAGCAGTCTAACAGGCACGTGCACATTTCCATTTAGTGGACATGTAGCCATTTACACCTTGTACACAAGTAGACGTAGCCATTGACACTTGGCAGACGTATAGACATTTCTATATAGTAGACATGTAGCCATTTACACCTTGTAGACACTACTTGTCCACACCTTGTCACTAGACACTTCCAAGTGTCAATGGCTACGTTTACGTGTCCACAAGGTGTAAATGGCTACATGTCTACTACATGGAAATGTCTATACGTCTGCCAAGTGTCAATGGCTACGTCTACGTATGTACAAGGTGTAAATGGCTACATATCCACTAAATGGAAATGTGCACGTGCCTGCTAGACTGCTATGGTTACATGTCTATATAATACAAGTATCTACATTTCTACTATACTAAATGCCTACATGTCCACTAAATGTAAATGTCCACATATCTAATAAAAGTAGATGCATACGGGTTTACTGAAACTAATTACCTACATGTCTAGTAAATGAAAATGTCTACTAAACGCGACAGCGTGTGACATTCATTGACTTGTGTCAAAACACTTGTCCAATATGCACAAATCAGATACTATTCATCACCGGAAGGTCAATATCCAAGCCCGACATCCAACTATCCTGGGCTCCCGTGAAGCGTTGCCCAGCCTACAGCGCCCTTCATCCAACTGAATAGGGACGTGTTGGATGGACTCTATTAGAATTCGATTGGCAGACACGCTAATTTTTTTGCATTCGATCCCAATCATTCTAGAGATTGCACCTATAGATCCTGTCCAATCAACCAAGTGATGGTACCTCTATTTCCTATCATATCCCGTTCCATTGAAAATCAAATGAAAGGATGGTAAACCGAGACCCGAATAAATTTTCTTTCAAACCGGCATACGTTTCCTCTCGTTGTGATCCCACCGACGTGCCAATTGTCAGTGGAAAATTGACAGTGAGAATAAAGGCTGCCTGAATACGGAAATCAATGCTGCAACAGAAATCCAACAAAATGTACTGCAGTTCTCGTGGCTAGCCAATAGCGTCACCAATGACGATTCCCCTCGTGTTTTTTTTCCCTCTTAATTGCAACGCAAGCATGATATTACAAACGATAACGCGTCGATGGGACAAAACTTTCCGCCGAATTTCATCCCCCCCCCCCCCCGACTCCGGCGGTTTTATAATTGAATAATCACGTGGCATCGAATATAGTTACGGTAGGATAGCTCTTTCATTAGCTCCGTTCAGCTTCGGTGTGTTTCGCCGTCGTTGATGCTCGCGGTGAGTCTCTCGCCAATTTCCGTAATGAACAATAATTACGAGCCCGATAGCGGGCGCAACTGTACGCGTTCTCTCATCCTCTAGCTTTGTGAGCATCATCCACGAACGCGTACACGCGCACAGCCAGCCGGATGTGCGGTGAATAACAGTGTGGTCGATTGAACGAGAGCTGAATTTCGGGATAGGTAGGTGTGTCGCGATAGATCGATAGCGTATGTGTTGGTAGAGCTGTCATCGATGTATCCGCAAGCTCTCCCATATTCAATTACCAGATGGCGAATAGGAAAAGCCCACTATTATCCATAAAGAGAGAGATAGGGAGCAAAAAAGGGACACCGCAATCCAGTGAACAAACGCGTTCCTCCAACTCGTTGAGGCTTCCGTGAGCAACTTTGTGCCGCCATTTTGGTTTCGCTGCAAGCTCCCCCCGACAAAATTAGCCGTCAGTAGATACAGCGATGCCTCGTTCCTTTTACAGTACCGACGGCGTGTACATGACCGCGTTACTTGTGTGTCTGTGCAAATCGTGCGAAACGACGATACATGGGGACCATAATGGTGTCGAGTGTGTGCGTGTGTTGTGCGCCGTGCGGTTATACTCGCGACCAGCTTCGCAGGTTGTATGTACCGGTTGCGGTTTGCCGAGGGGGCCGGACTGGTGATAATCTACGAAGCTGTACAATCTGCCCATAGAGATAAGACGCCCCCGTGTTGCGCATCGGGTGCTGAGAGCCATCAACATGTACCGAGAGAGAAAGCGAAGCGCTGGGGCCGGGAACGGAAGGCAGAGAAAGAGAGAAATACAGAGAAAGATAGGAAGAGAGAGAACTGCTGGGTAGTATCCTAGTTTTTAACATACAGAAAGAGATAGGGGCGAAGTAACGTTCCAAGCACCCTATATCTTCCCTCGGGCTTTTTACACGTTTGCCAGTCGCCTTCTGACCAATATCCGACACAATTCTCGCACAAGATCCGTGACAATTCGCGCACTACCCTGAATTTATCGGAACTTATACGCGAGGACGTCAACTTCTTCCAACCTGACCCCTGAACTGGATCTTCAGGATGTGCAGCGAAATCTTGATTCCTATCAATACCGATAATCGTCGATAGTGAAAAGAATCCATGTGAAGCCAAGAAAAAAAAACGATGTTGAAGTTTGCATCGTTGGAATCCAATGGAAAATTAAGTTTATTCGCATCCCCCAAAGCTTTTCGATGAGTTCAGGCTACTGAAGAAGCTCAAATGTTTCTTAGGATCTCATTGAAGATCTATCAGCTAGACCGAAAAGAGTGGCTTGCAATCCGACAACGAGAAATAGAAGGAAAGATAACATAAATTCGTTGTATTCCAATGATGCAAACTTCAGCTCCATAGAAAAAAGAAGATAAGAAGAACTAGAAAAATAGTTATGATTTTGAATCTCCGGTATGTAAAATTTGACGGACAGCTTTGGATATGTGGCGGACAGAATCTTGTCAATTTGAAAACCATCTACCCCCTCCGAAACTAGTGCTTCCTTAGTGGCCGCAATCATTTATCGGACAAACGGATATGACGATATTATTCTACAGTCCACGGCATCCTAAAAAAGACATCAGTGGTGTCGACGTGCACAAAGTGGATAATTAATTCCAAGGAAGAATACACCCCAATCACTGGAATGACGATTCAAAATGGCACCAGCCCCGTTATACGTGGAAAAGCCAATTAGAATGGAAGTTTTCCGTAATCATGATGTACGAACCATATAAAAACTCCAGGACTCCCTCTCATGCCTCTTCTGACAGGGACACACGCCCGCGCGCACAGTCACAAAGCCGCGAACTCTAATTCCAGTCCTGAGAAGCAGAGCTTAATTCTTCCACCGTCAGATTTGTCCCAGTTGCCTTGTGAGTGGAAGTCGCAATTTTTCGGGGCCCCCTGATTCCGGTCCCTACGTGCGTTCGTACCGTACAATTTTCCCACCCGTCACCAAAAAGTACTAAATGGACGGGGGGCGTCGAGTCAACCGCTGGCTCCACAGAAGCAACTTACCAATGCACACGGAGACACATGTCCACGTGAATGTACACACATACATGAGTGGCCCATGTATGCTACGAGACTTGTAACATTGGAGCTCGATAACGCAGACTATTTCGGTCCGTTAGTTCACCAGCCTGACCCAATGGCACACACGACGTCGATATCACAAGCTACACATGTGTGCCCATGTATACGTGAGTAAATATGAATACATACGTAGAAGGTGACGCAAAGTTACAATAAAACGGCACTAATGGCAATGCGATGGGGGTGTGTGTGTTCCGTATGTTAAAAGCACACGTGTTTAGAGAGCGAGAGAGTGTGAGAAAGAACACACATACATCTATATATCTATAAGCCTGCACTGCGTTCACACCCCCGCGAGTATCGATCGTTTGACCTCGTAGCTTTGTAACCCGACTCATTTCCGCCCTTCCTCTATCACTCTCCTCCTCTCTCGCTCTTCATCCCTCGATACATTTCGCACAGCTACAACAATGACAACTTCGGCGTCGTTCGCTGTCAGCAGAGGAAGGAAATGGCAAAAAAGCAGCAAACTGTCGCGAGTATCGTTCGTCTTCCATCGATCTTCACGGATGCCCTTTAATTGAATTTTGATCCGTTTCCTCTGTCCCAGCAGACACGGTTGAGACGTACCTATGTGGACATGACCTATGTGGATCGATCACTTGGAAATGTGAAGAGTGGTCAAGTGTGGATGCACGCATTGTAAGAGGCTCCCACAGCTTGTTGGGTACGTAACTGCAGCATCGAGTTATATTCAGTTTTGAACAATTGACAATGTACCTGTTGTTTACCGAACAAGAGTCTTCGCTGAATGGTGTTCTCGCGAATAATAGCAGATTTTTAGGTCAAAGGGTTGAATAGGGTAGGGCGTTGCTGCTATGGCAGTCGGACCGAGGGCCATGACGAAATTGGAAAGGTTGCCAATGGCTACGGGTTCCTGAAAAGACTCATCAAGGCGGTGCGAGCCTGAGCGATCGTACCGCGTTTGCAAGCCAGCTCGGGTCCTCGTCAAATACAGAAAACATCTCCAGAGATAAAACAAAAATGAGGAGAGGCAGAAAGCTGAGGCGGAGAGGAAGATTATGTTCGGCATCGGGTAATCGAGAAAACGATGGAACGTTGATGATGAGGACGACGCCGTGGGTTGGAAAACAAGCAAGCCCGCGCGCATTCATGCGGTATACGCTGGAAATCCTCCTCTCAACCGATGGAGCTCAGACGCCCCGGTCTACTCAAATAAACTCGCCTCCGCGTTTACACTCTGCGATTACGTAATAATACACGTACAGCGTTATGCACTGCCTCGGGTCTTCCATCTCTATCTCTCTTTCTCTCTCTGGCGTTCTCTATTTTCCGCGTGTTTATGAGATGATGATGTGTACGTTGGTTCGTTCATTCGCGTGTGTCTATATATTTGTGCATGCTCGGTCATATACCCCCCGGAACGTGTATACGCGTACATACTGTGTACCTATCCAAACTGATCTCAAGACCCCGATTTTGATGTACGTACATACCGCTCTGTTAAAATAATCATTCCTAACCTAGATCAAAGAGATCGCACGTTGAAGCGAGCTCATTCGATATGCCGATTATGCTACGAGGCTCTTGACATACGAGACCAAGGAGAAGAGTTTACGATCGCTGGCGTATTCGTGGCTTTCATATTCGGACCGATAACATCGTTAACATTGAAGTTTGTGATCTAATATTGGGATGATTCGAAAGGATCCACAACCTACCGACCACCAGATGAACAGCGATTTTGTGATGTCATAGTTTGATCTTCTTTCAGAGGTCACAAGCTCGAGAGGTAGGTATACAATTGCATCAGTGTAACCTGGCATATGACAAAATGTCAGGAAATATTTCAAGTACTACTGCGGAGAAACGAAAATGGAGACAAAGAGCCAAGAGCGTAAGTAAGCGGTAGGATCGGTGATCGAAGATTGGATAGCAGCTACTTGTTGACGAGTGGAAACGCATTAGCAACCAAAGCGTGCCACCGATACTAGGTGTTACGTACGAACGCCTCCTCTCACCCCCAGCAGTTGCCCGGTCGTCTAGAGAGCAGTAGGTGAGACGGCGAGACGAACATCAAGCGAAGCGATAGCCTGCATTTGCAATTCATATCGTGTCTCTAGATTGCTCGATGGGCTCTGCGTCTGTACGCTGGTGTGCGTCAGCCACACGCATTCCCCGTGCCTGCGGGACTCCAATCTTCGCCTGTGTTCCAGTTATCCACGTGTTACGAGCAACATATGAAGCATTCTGTGCGAGTGGGTCAATGGAAATGAGGAAGATGGACCGACATCCACGGCTGCAGTAGACCAACTACTACGGCCAAGATACCCAATTATCTCGATGCTCCTGATCGATGCTATAAAGAGATTCCATGCATACGTAAGCTTACGCGTAATTCCTGTGGAACATGGTGACAAAGGCATGACGCAGTCTCTTCGGAATGGAGCGTCACTACCGGTTCCAATGTTTCCCTACAAACTCGATTACGAGTCCACGTTTTATGGAGTACACTGACAGAAGATTCTGTACCGGATTGGGTATATGGTAATTATAACCATAGATTCTGCATTGTCAGTCTTAAAAAAAACAGCCCAGGAAAGTTGACTGCAACTAACATGGTGAATATCGTGCAGTGAGGCTAATTATGACTTATTGGCAGGTGAATTACGATAGGGCAGAGCCAACTATGTTTGAATTCACCCACCAATGAGCTGCAGTCAGTATTGCTATGCCATGCGTTCAGCATGCGCGTTTGGTGCGCATGCTTTGTAGTAGTCTCTCGTCTACTGGATCATTCATGCCCATCCAATTTCCATGATTACCGAATCATCGCTCACAACACGAGTCATCTTGTTTGCATTTGATGCATCGGAAGTTCCAATTTGATGTCACTATAGTCAAAGGAATCCTTAGTTAGGGGTTGATTACATCAAACCGTTGGAGAATCCTTCAATACGACTATTTTTCTCATCACAGAAGCCAAAGAGCAATGACGACGGAAATGCAACAGAAACACTCCTACAGACACATATGGCGTGAGGTCCTTGACAGAAGTGTGGAGCGAGGCAGTTCGCGAAACGAGGAATACTGGCGGAAAGAGGGCTGGAAAATGGAAGGCGCGCAGCGGCTGCATCAGAGAGTGCAGCACGTATTCCCCATTAGACGGGGCATCACGCGCCATCATCTCCGCTCGTGCGTAGCGACACGGCACCGGTACACTCGAGCTTTCGGCAAATTCAGCAATGTGAATTCCTCGCGATTCGCAACATCAACGGAGACGACGGCGACAAGGAGGCAAAGAAGGTGGAGAAGGGTAGAACGAGAAGTACGATGGGATGTGTAGGGGATCGGCATAGAAGATGCCCACGGTCTTTAATGGTTTACCATTCGCCACGGCTACAACGCACTACTTCAAAATGTGCTCGTCACTTTGCGCTCGCACAAGCTCCAGAAACGCAATAACTGGCCATGTGGAATAACGATGATTCGAAAAATGTTGCGCTACGCGGATCGGGCCGAAATTCGTCTTTTGTCAGCATTCGCTCGACTGTCTCGCGGTAATCATCTTCTCGTGTTCATTCGCAAACCCAGGCTATGCAAAGTGGAGTCGAATAACGATCCATTTCGTGTGGCCTGGCTGTCAAAGTAAACCGAACAAAGTTACGAATGACAGGACGGATACAGCTGACTTCCGTAACTGGTGAACCCCAAAAGTGACATGCCTTTTCCCAATACCTCCTTAGGTGTTGCAGGACCGCAAGACGTCCTTCAACGTTGGCTCACCCAATATCCACAAGACCACATTTTTCCATAGTTTCCGACCCGTTCCATTTAGGCGTCTTCAGACCTGCCTTGCCGAAAATGCTAGCTTCGGAGCAATAACGCTGCGAACGAAGAGCAAAGCAATGACCAAAGAGACGTGTTGCACTGATGATGGCAGTGGTCGAGGACTACAGCACCGCTGGAAAGCTATCAGGCGACTTAGAGAGCGTACCATGCGTACATACAGCTACACATCCTCGACAGGATAGCTAAACGAACACCAATACCGGTATCGCACCCGGACTACTACATCATTGTATGTGCATACGTCTGTAAAGATACAAGTACATACATCGTACACGGAATTTGTATCCAAACTAGGTGATGTCCCGTACATACGTACATAAGTGCGTATGTGTGCGTGGCTGCTGTGTAAAATGCGCAGGTGGATGTTGGTGTGTACCACGAGTGGTTGGGGATTATGGGGACTCGCGTTGGAACATGTGTTCGTTATATCGCTCTGTTGGAGTTAGCAACTCTTGACTAAGGCTTCCTCTCTCTCTCTCTCTCATCATATATATATATATATATATATATATATATATATATATATATATATATATATATATATATATATATATATATATATGTAGACATACACTGCACCGGAAACCCGAACACGAATGTCCACTGCTCGCGTGTACCTGTACGGTAAATATTTCATGCAGCTGGGCTCGGATTAAGGGGCTTTGCTGGATTAAGAGGAGAGAGACGAAGAAGCAGACGGCAAGAGAGGTAGAGAGAGGGGTGGAGAGGGATGCGAAAGAGTTGGAGCAGAGAGGAAGGGTGGTTGAGTTAGACCTGTACAGTCGTGGTATTGCAAATTAATCTATATACCTAAAGATGCTGACATTGCTCCAACGTCAACGGTGAACATCTCTATTTCCGTGTATCGTTAGATCGGTTCATGCAACGATAATGACTGTCATGTTCGTTGGAAGTCATTCCATCGATTTTAACGAACTCTGAATTTCTCGTAGGTGCTAATGTGGTGCAGACAAGTCGGATGGGAAATTCGACGAAAGTTCATCGGATCAGTGTAAATTTTTACTTGCGTATGAAAATATCTCGGCCCGATGTGCGATAAAAATACTTTCTTCGTGATTGACTCCAAAAAATGGGGATTTAAAGGTCCGCGTAAGGCTTTTACATTTATGAGGCTGTCAGCGGATATGAGAGACGAATGAAATTCAATTCCGGGAAATCACGAGCTAGGGAATTTTAAGGCGGGGCACCACTGTGAGGAGTCCATTTTTTTGCATTTTCTGAAGGTATACATATTCAAGAATATGTGGACAAAAAATTCAAGTTCAAATATTGAAAATTGACCGTTACAAGTTCGTCCGGTTTTGTCTTTAATTCTACTCTAAAAAATCGAACTTCCGGAAAATGACAGACTGGACTATTCCAAGTGTCAACGACACGCAGCAAAATCGCCAAATCTTGCATGATGCTGGGAAACGGAATTTTGCGGAGTGATCAGAGTTCCTCTTCACCAGTTTCATTGCAGCTTTCGTTGTACAGGGTGTCTCAAAATGACCTGACATTTTAATTTATTAACAAAACGAATTATTTATTTGGAAAGTACGAATATATTTTTTTAATACAAAGGACAAACATGGAGGTGATGCAAACAAATGGCGCGCAATAAAAAATGTCAGGTCATTCTGAGACACCCTTTATTTTGTGCGTGTAGCTTTGCAGCGATTGTGGAGCGTGAAGCCTTCGAGTATTTTATTACCAGCAGTGTGATAGAGAGGGAGAGGGAGAGGGAGGGAGAGAGGGCGAGAGAGAGAGAGAGCCGAGATGAGACGAGGTCTAGAACAGCGGTCAGGGAAGAGGAGACGAAGAGGAGAGATAATGCTACCCGAACGATTAAACGACCAAACAGAAGAGGATCGACGCTTCACGTCTGCCTGATAAAGTAACCAGTCAGATTACTTAGAATGGGTGGATGCCATTTCTGGTGTTCGATAACGTCATATCGCGTCACGAGGAAGGCGTCGAATTGTCACGTGTTATACGAAACGGAGCCGGAGAAACGCCAGACACATAAGCGTCGTCCCCGCGAAAGGCAAACTGCGCAGAAAAGCTTGCGGAGGCCTCCTCCGGAGTATTTGCACAATTGGAGTTCGCCGTCTCATTCTCCTATCTCCCTCGATGAATTTGGAACGTTCTTTCATTATTATTATCTGAAAAAATCATGCGTTTGGTATTTTTATTTCGTCATTTTTATTGTTATATAAATAGTAGTTGTTGAAGATGTAGATAGAGGATCTTACTATACATTATAATATTGCAATGGCTTATATATATATATATATATATATATATATATATATATATATATATATATATATATATTTCAAGCTTAAATAGACCGGGAGGGTTAGAACACATGGAGTTGAAGTGTGTATCGTAGGAATGCGACGAAAATTCTTTTCAATTTCTCATTTTTATTATTATGTAGAATCAGATTTTACAGATTTGTTGTAGATCGTTAAACAAGAATTTAAAAAAATGTTTGCGTGATTTTTCTTACTCAATTTTGCCACAGGAAACTTGGGAAATTAAAAAAAAAATCACTTTCGTTGCATTCCAACGATGCAAACTTCAACGTTACTAGCACACAATTTTGAGAAGATGTCTATGATCTGGAAATTCTATCTCCCAGTCTGTGTGTCCGGTGCGTTTTTCTGAGCGTTCGGCAGGTGGGAATAAACGCGTCTAGAATTTTTCTGCACTTTGTTTCATCTGGTTACGTTTGACTGGAAAAAACGCGATTTTTCTTTGAAGAGAAGAGTGGCGTGCGATATCGGTAGGCACTGATAAGAAATTCTTTCGAATAAATCCTCAATGAAAATCCGCTTCATCAGCTTCTTTTATTATCTGGCTAACTTTCATTTTTATGTCCATGTGGTTTTGAGTATGGAATAAGGGGTTACCCCCACTTGCGATTTTGAAAAAATCGATTTTTTGAAGTATAAGTATCTGAGAATATGTCCTGAAAATTTCAAGTCGATCCGAACAAAATTGACTGAGATATGAGCGTTGAAAGAGAAACTTTAAACGCGTTTTTCTCAAAATGGCATTTCTGAAGTCGGTGACCAAGATTACTCGAACACTAATGAACCGATCTTCTTGAAATTTTGCAGGCTTATTTAATACATAAAAATGTAGTCTTTAATAGTTCGATTTTTTTTTTCGAAAAAAAAATGGCCGTTTTATAGCCAAAAAACGGCCGTTTTTTTCGTCAAAATCGAACCATTAACTTTGACTGTGCGCCATTTTGTGAAAAATGAATATTTTTTAAAATCCTTCGATTAAAGACTAGTTTATACTTATATTTGACTAAATCCATCCGCATTTTTTTTTCAGATGATCCACTTCGCCGCAACCAACACCGCAAACCAGTGACCAACACCGCAAACCGTGTATATAAAAACATTATTTCATTGACGGCCATTTGCCACTAAACAATGTAATATTTTTCAATAAAAAAATTGCTGAAAGTTCTTCAAGATGTGTTCTTTAAGATGGTATATTGATCGATTAAAAAAGTTTTGTAGTTTTCTTTAAAAAAATGCATGAAAAAGGCCTTTTTTTTGCGCTACAAGTGGGGTTAACGCCTTAAGTTATTTTTATTTTAATCAAAATTGATTTTTTTGAGTCTATTAATATAAATATAATTCAATAACATATATATGTAAAAAACTATTTTTTCAATCTTAGAAATAACGCTTGGAATAACGATTTTCCGATTTCTTCAAGTATTACTTAATTTTTCTAACAAATTTTACATGTATTTAAATATTGTATAATTTTAATAATAAATATCAGAAATGACAATAATAAATTTCGAATTTTATTTAAATATTACAAAAAATGTGTTCAATAATAGATTTGGTATATGAACCTCGATACGATAAGTTCTAAAATCCAACCCGGAAAAAAAATGAACAAGATTTCCACCTTTCGAGCTGAGGCCTAGAGAAAAGCTGAAAAATGTTTGAGGGCAGTAGCCCAAATGCGCAAAATTGAGTAGATTGAACGAAAATGTCATG
Organism: Ophion ellenae; assembly: GCA_963210295.1. NCBI lineage: Eukaryota > Metazoa > Arthropoda > Insecta > Hymenoptera > Ichneumonidae > Ophion > Ophion ellenae. The sequence continues at coordinate 39,031,022 of OY723390.1, read as the reverse complement.
GCATTGCGAGGATACGAATTTCGGAAGTATTTATCTCGATTCCAGAATCGAATGAGACTCACTTTTTGGGTGGCTGCATTGTCGGTACCTCCGAACTATTTCGCACGTCGATCACAATCGCATTAGACGTTGTTGGGATAAGAATTCGAAGGTTGCAGCATTTCCATATTGCAATCGATTTCTGCGAATGCAGCGAGACGAAAAGAGCCGTAAATTACGCAAGAAGAGAGGACAGGTGTGGAGCTCAGTGGCGTTGATGGAAATATGGGACAGGCGCGTTTATAACGAGCGTACACGCGTATACCGGCCTCATAAAACTGTCTCTCGTCGATCGCATTATACTTGCGACTCCCCGTGCTAGCGTCTGACTATGTACGAGACATTCCAGACGAGATCGATAGTGCCCTGTGCCTCGAACGTACGAGATTAAACCGCCATCACTCTTACCAATGCCACGAACCTGAAAATCGAGGGCAGTTTTTCACGGCGGATTTTTTTCGAACCTCATTTCAGGGCGGTTCGTTCAAATTGCAAAAAAAAAAGTTTCGAGATTGGTCAATTGATCTCGGATAGGCATTGCTTTCGTTTCCAGGGGATGGAAGAAGAAGAAAAAATACTTGTGGGTATAAATCGACGGTAATATAACCACCTGTATCGGCACGGGTTCTGGACAGTTTCCCTGTACCCTCCTGCAAATGTGATACGGTAGGGAAGTGGGGATTGTCTATGGGAAACTCCGAAGGGTTGTCTTTGATAAATCCCGCAAGACCTTACAAAGGATTCCGGGCTTACACATAGTAAAAAAATTTGCAAATATCAATTTTTGATTTTCGGTGAATTATCAAAATATAACGTTTCAAAAATATTCTTTAAAAATTTCGATCCGTTCAAAATTGAAAGAGTTACGGGCGATTATGGGTAGGTTCCACGAACCGGCGAAATTCACACCCGTTTTTCTCAGAACGCGTTTTTCTCAAAACGACTTTTTCAAGAGCGGTCACCACGATATCTCAAATATCACTGCAAAGATCACCTCCAAATTTTACAAGCTTCTTTTACATATCCAAAAACAATGCTACCTACCTATCGATTTTTAATTTAAAAAAAAACACTATTTTCGTTGATGAAAAAAAACTATGCAGCGAAAAAAAGTTGCTTCGTTCAAAGCAACTTTTTTTGGATGCATAGTTTTTTTTTATCAACGAAAATAGAGTGTTTTCGACCAAAAATCGATAATTCAACTGTAGACTGCGCGCATTTTTTCGAAAATCAATATTTTATTAAATCGTTCATCCAAGCACTGCATAATTTCATGCAAAAACTAAATGCGTTTGATTTTTTTTCGAATGATTCGTTTCCGGGAGTGGTCCCCGCAAAAGGTCTTCTTTCAAACAGCACTCTGCACAAATCATTGTATCTACCACATTTATAAATAATTTACAATACAAAAATTATAAAAGATACTAAAAACTCTTTAAAGTAAACAAAAAAAAAATTAAAAACCCGGAAAACAGTTTACCTACTAGAAAAAATGCCTTTTTTCCGTCCACGAGTTAGGTGTAATCCGTTGAAATATTTTGAATGTCGTTGACCTAGATCAAACAAAAATGGGATACTGGGAATGGGAACTGGGGGAATAATGGGATGGGAGCTGATACATTGGCATAAAATGACGGTAAAGTTTGCATCGTCGGAATGCAGCGAGTTTTTGCTCATTTTCCATTTCTTTATTATTATGCTTATCCAAACTCTTATTTTCAGCAAATTGAGCTGATAAATTTCTAACAAGATTACGTAAAAATGTTTGAGCGATTGTGAAAGCCAAGAAAGTTTGAACTACTCGAAAGAATCATTTTTCGTTGCATTCCAACTATGCAAACTTCAACATCATGGGGTAAAATACAAATGGGAGCTAAACAAATCCCAGCCCGAAGCAACCCAAATGCAATGGAGCTAGAACAATATCATTTTCAACATCAACATCATCGAACCCAATGAGGCTAGCGAAAAATGATTTCGCTGCAAGTGAACACATCTTTAAAAATGACAGAAGAAGAAACGTCAAGAAAAAACAACTTAAAAAAAACAGCAGCAATTTAAAGAGAGAAACGTATGAAATCCTAGATTCAGTTCTCTCTCGTCTTTCTCGCAGCTTCCAAGTCCAGAACCAACGCCCGAAAAAAGACGTAGCTAGCGTTGCCAGGGTTCGTGAACAAAAAAATTTCTCCATGAACGACAGGAGCGTCGAGTAGTTGTAAAAAATAGGAAAGCAGAGTCGAAAGAAGCCCGAGAGCGCAAAGACGAAAAAAAAGAAAACCGAGGCGGCTGCCAAGCGTTGGCCGGTGGAAAAAAAGGAAGGAAAAAAACAGGCAATCTCCACTCGAGGTACGCACGCGTGTGTCGTTATCCCTTGTTAGTTATAACGAGGGCGAAGCGCCGCGTTGGTCCTATATTTTAACATTTCTCTCACACACGTCCGACTTTATCATATTTCTTTTCCGACTTTCCTCCCTTGTCTCTCTCTCTCATCCCTCCAACCTTCCAATCCTGAGCTTACAAATTAGCCGACCTCTCTCGCGGGAACGCGAGAAAAAGGGGTACGGTGGCTTTGCTCACAGGTTAGGGACGAGCAGAAGCTGGAGAAAAAAAAGGAGAACACACGTAGAAACGTAGATGTGCAAGCTCTCACGGTTCTCGAAGTGGGGTGATGCACACCTCACTGGCTTTTTGCTGCACTCGACTGTATGCCACATCTGTATGGCGCAACCCCATCGCTCGCGCCTCCAACGAAAAGCTACACACACAACCACATCCCCTTCAGACTTGCTGTTATCGTGTACCGTTGTACAAAAAAAAGCAACGAGGGGAAGGGGCCGAGAGCCAGGAACATCCGCACTGGTGGAAAAACTTGTTCTACCCTGATTCCCAGCTAAGTGCAACCACTCTCTCTCTCTCTCTCTCTCTCTCTTTCTCTCTCTCTCTCTCTCTCTCTCTCTCTCTCTCTCTCTCCCTCTCCCTCCCCTCTTTCTCTCTCTCTCTTCTTTTCATCCAGCCACCTTTGTTTCTATTTCTTCTCGCTCTCGATTGTTTTCTTACACTGGGGCGAAGCTTTTCGCGGCAAAGGGCTACGTCGAGGGACGCGATCGATTGTGAACCGATTCAACGGAAAATATGTACCGGGGCGTAGCCAATTATCGCTTGAGAACGGATAGTCGTTGTTGGCGCAGTTTCGTTAGCGGAAAATACGAAACGAGGGCTCGCCGCCGTCGATACTCGAGCTGGAGAACCCTACTTGGAGATATCCTGTCAAATCATTCCTGTCTGCCACGCTGAGAAGTATTCTCTTCTTTCGGAGCCGGATGCGGTTCATTGGGTCAATTTTAATCAGAAGCTACTTCATTGCATGTTGAGGCGAAATTTTTCGACTTGGAGGAACGGTTGAGGTTGAATGAGACTACTTGGTTGTTGATTTTTGCCATACGATATGGGGGAATCAATATCATGGATGGAAGGTGGAGAAGTATTTGGCTGTTGGAAATTAAAATCGGGATTCGAGAGCTTTCGTGGTTGGTGAATCCAACTCTGACCAATGCCTTTGGACGGATTTCAAAACATTAAGATCGCTGGAAGTTTGCAGCTACGGAGGTCACGTGGCACAGCGTTTGAATTGATTTTTGGGATTATTTTCACAGAAGTTACTTCATTGCAGTTTGAGGCGAAACTTTTTCTGGACTTGGAAGAACGATTTTAATTGAATGAGACTACTTGGTAATTGATTTTTGCCGTACGATATGGGTGATTCAATATGACGGGTGGAGGGTGGTATTTGGCTGTTGGGATTGAAAATCGGTATTCCAAAGCTTTCGTGGTTGATGAAGCCAACTCTGACCAATGTCTTTGGACAGACTTCCAACACTTAAGATCGTTGGAAGTTTTCAGTCATGGAGGGCACGTGGCACAGCGTTTGAATTAGCTGCGAGAATAATATCTCTCAGGTGTTATACTTGACAAGTGTGGTGACTGGTATCCAACTCGGATGACAACGAAACTGCAATAACTGACAGCATACGCTGGATACAATCTTGCTGAGATATAGTTTACAAAGCTTTCTTTTATTTCAGTTGTCGAATAATTTCCATCTTGCTCAACATATCAATTATAAAAAAATCCATGTAGACTGATAAAATACTCACTGAAAATTGAACCTGGCCAAAAGAATCGTACAATCGTTTTGGAATGCTCCAAATACGATTAGGGAAGAACCCTGATGGTATGAATCAGGAGCAACATCCGATTGGAAGGTATCATGACACCAAACGAATACACTGTTGACTTATTGTTAAAAGGTTGTATAAGTTGACTTCATACTTCAAAATCAGGAACACTGTTCCGTATGTATCACTTGGGAGAACACCAACGCAGCACTCATCACAACAGAGCCTCACTCACGTGACCAACGTACTAGTGAAAATGATGAAGTTATTTAATTTTTAAATATTTTACGAATCAGTGGCAGGAAATGTTTGTAATTGTTACCAGCCAGCATGACCGACTACAATAGGTCCATTAACCTTGGCAATTGCGATTCCACCAAGTCTACCCTACTCATTCTCACTACCCCAAAGATTCCACCAACCGGGATGAAGAATCCACACTGTTGAAGTGTGCATGATTGGAACACCCCATAAACTCTTCTCCATTCCTTCATTGTCATTGCTATCCAAAATATTTCCTCGCAGATGTTGCTTGCAGATGTCTTATAAGGATCCTCGAAAAGGTCTGATAGACTTTTATGACCTGAATCCGGTCAAAAAAGATGAGGCAAAGCAAAGTGTACTTTCATTGCCCTCCAACGATGCCAATTTCACTATCAAAAGAGCCTGACTCGTAAGCTGGAAAGTCCAGTTGTAAGCTCCTTCCATTTTCAGTTGGAAGCTTTCTCACATATTGCACTAGTTCCCCAATACACGAGGACCACAAAATGCAAAGCAGTTAGATCACAAGCCTTAGTTGCCTCACTCCCTCGCTCATATATACGAATGGAAATATCTTCGTGTTACAGCCCACAGGACAGGACACTCTCGCGCTTGTAGTATATGCCGGGCTAACGTTAAAAGCCCCCCCCCCCCCCCTTCCCCCGTTGTCACATTTATATACAAGAAGACGTAAAAATTTCATTAGGCAAACGGGCTTTTCGAACGAGTAGTGCGGCTCGTATTCGCGAGAAGGTGCTAAGTTGGAGGGTTAAATTTGCCCGGTTGCCATCTGGTTTAGGGAGAGTATCTCGAAACGGGAAACGTGTCGAGGAACGAGAGAGAAAAGATTCGGACGAGAAGACAGTACGCGCTGCACAAACGAGCGGGGAAGAAAAGGAGAAGTGTTAAGGTGGTTTCAAAGTCTGTGGGAAGCTCGAGTGTTATTTTTATGGCAATGAGAGGATAGCGATGAGAGCTTTCCAGCTGTCGATTGAACGAACGCGTATAAGTGCCCCGATCGTTAAGGGGAATCGGGCCTTTCATCGATGAGCGTCCGAGTATACTGATTTTTTTTTAGATCTACATCTGTCCAGTGAAAGTTCAAAATCAAAGTGTTCACAAGTTCTACTTTATCCGCGGTTTTCATTTATTATTTCTGGTAATTGTTCGAATCGAGGCGAATTTGGGAATTTCTTATGGCCGATCGTGAATCTTGTTGGAATTTTTTACGTTAACGGGTTATGCCTAGTCGTTACAGTCGAAAACCGCTCATTTTTGGGATTTTTTTCTCAAAAATCGTGATGATAAATTTCTACAGAAATTAGATAGATTTCGCTAGTATATTAGTTTATCCTATGATTAATCGAAGGAATTTCCGAAATGGAAAATTTATAAAATGGCGCGTGTTCAAAGTGAGTCTTCATTTTTTTCGAAAAAGGGCGTTTTTCGTTCATCAAATCGAAAGTATACATCGGAACAAAAAATCCTTCCGTTACATACTATATTTTTACATAAAGAAAAAGCTGTAAAAATTTCTGAAAGATCAGAGCAGTAGTTTTTGAGATATTTTACTCACCGACTTTGAAAACGTACTTTCGAGAGAAAAAAGCGTTTAATGTTTCGAACGGAGCTCGGAGCGTTTTGACGGGTCCTAAACTAAATATGAATATAAATCTGTAAATCCTATAAATCTATAAATCCTATAAATCTATAAATCTATAAATCCTATAAATCCTATAAATCCTATAAATCTATAAATCCTATAAATCTATAAAGCCTATAAATCTGTTAATTTTGATCCGATCAACTTGACATTTTCTGGGAATATTTATAAGATAATATCCTGTGAAATTAGATTGGTTTTGGAAAAAGTGATTTTTCGACTTTTACAACTAGGCATAATCCTTAAGGCCGGAGCCTGAATTAGAAGGTCCGAAAAATCATTTTTTTACTGCCTAAATGGATAGATAAACTATCCAGGAATATGTTTGCAAAGTTACAGAGGACAATTGTAAATAATTTCAAAGATACAAGGCCAAAAGCAAAGAAGGGATTGATATTGATATTGTCTCCTAATGAAAACTTTGAAGCGCGTTTTCTCCAGTTTGCATTTTCACGATTTTTCCAAATTGACGGGCGTGATAGCGAAAAAAAAACTAAAAGACCTGTTGAATCAAACCAAAGATTATTTCCTTCAGTATGAAGATGTCTTCTAAGTGAGCTAAAAGAGTCATTGAAAAAGTCTTTTTAAATAATGTTTATAGCACGTTAAAGTGTTTCTGTTAACACATTCTTTTCAATCCTGAGAAAGGTTATAATTTCACGATTTCTGCAGCTTTTCCTTAATTCACTGAGAAAAAAAAATATATGACATTTGAAAATTTTATTGGTTTTTTTGTTTCAGTCAAGAATTACGAGCTGCATCTTTCCCGCCGATTAGGGACTGCAGTGGCACGATGCACATGGAGTAGGCTAATATATCTGCGGTCATTTATTGTTTCATGTTGAATTTTTGTTTTTATACATTTCGAATGAAAAGATACTTTAATGTTTACTGGACTCCATGTTTTTTTTTCTTTCTAAAAAAAAACCGAAAAACGCTTTGTGTCATTTGATTTTTTTTTTCAGAAAAACTACAAAATAAATCGAGACTACAAAAAAGATTATTTATCATACATATGAGTGACTATGTACAATAATTTGTTTGAAGCGATTTATTTCAAAATGGCGGCTGTGCAGCGTTTATCTCAAAACTGCATTTTTTAAGTTGACCGGAAACATAACTCAGACAATTTTCAACCGATTCACTTCAAATGCTGAAAATATCTTGAAAAGTACATTGTCTATGGAGGTACGTAGGATTTTTTTTTATATTGCAGAGTTTATTTGTTATTAACAATTATCTGACGATTGTTTAGGCAAATTTTTGGAAAGTGAAAAATGTCGTCAGATTATTGCTAGGAACAAATGAACTATGCAATATAAAAAAAATCCTACGTACCTCCATCGACAATGTACTTTTCAAGATAGATTCAGCATTTTAAGTAAATCGGTTGAAAATTGTCTGAGTTATGTTTCCGGCCAACTTAGAAAATGCAGCTTTGAGATAAACGCTCCACCGCCGCCATTTTGGAATGAATCGCTTCAAAAAAATTATTGTATACAGTCACTGATATGTATGATAAACACCTATTTTTGTCAGCTCCATTTATTTGGTAGTTTTTCTGAAAAAAAAACCCGCCGCTAGATTCACGATTTTTTAAAAGAGAATATCCTCTGCCTGCATTTTGAAACGTTAATTTTTTTCATGTTCTCTTATGTGCAGAAATGTTTCGAGGATCTCTGCACCAAGCCGAGAAAAACTAAGTAATCGTATTTTCTATTTTACTTAGACTTTTGGCGCTCCGTCATCACTCTCCATCTCTTTTCCTGCCTCTCGGTTCCACTTCATAACGGAATAACTTATCACAAACGCGGGCTTCTTTCTCCTCTAAAAAATGATCTCCCTCTGAAGTGTACTCCCATACGTATTTTCGCAAGGCGCAACAATCACAAAGCTTTTTCCACGTATGAAAGAACGACAGAAAAAAAGCTCATATATTTTCCATTCTCCCGCGGAACCCACCAACGTGAATGTTCGTGATTCACCGGTGCGGAATGAACTCCGACGTGGCGTTCATATTTCCGTATTATATCGAAAAAAATGAGAAACTTTTGCTACCAATGGCAGCTTGCTCGTTGAAACAGAATGGAAAAAAAGAGATCGTCGAGCAACTGATTTTTTTCTGGACTGCTCGACGTCGTTGAGTTTCGCTTTTTACGTTTCGCCATCCCATCGGTTTTCAACGTACGTCCGGAGCCTCCGCGAGTTGTCGGAGAAAATCATAGGCGTTGCAAGCTCGCGGGAAAACCTCATGCCGGAAAAATATCAATCGCACGTATGCCAAGGGGACAATTTTTGTCGTTTTTTCATTTTGCAATTTGTTCTTTTCGCCCATCCTGGCAGGTCTTGGATTTCAACGAAAGGACGACGAAAGGATATAGAATTGGTCGGAAAAAAAGTACCGAACTTCGTTGCTTTCGGTACGTGATTTCGGGGTAAATCCCTTTTTGGTTGTGCCGTGACGGCATGGCGAGGATATGCCTCCCTTCAACTCCAAGGTAGCGGAAAAAAAACAGAGTTTTGTGTACAGGTCACCATTGTATTCTGCACGGCTAATTGAGGGATGAAGGAAGAGAGAGGGAGAGAGAGTATGGAATAAGGGGTTACCCCCACTTGCGATTTTGAAAAAATCGATTTTTTTATTGCATTTTTTTGAAGTATAAGTATCTGAGAATATGTCCTAAAAATTTCAAGTCGATCCGAACAAAATTGACTGAGATATGAGCGTTGAAAGAGACGAATCCGCGTTGAAAGAGCGTTGAAAGAGAAACTTTAAACGCGTTTTTCTCAAAATGGCATTTCTGAAGTCGGTGACCAAGATTACTCGAACACTAATGAACCGATCTTCTTGAAATTTTGCAGGCTTATTTAATACATAAAAATGTAGTCTTTAATCGTTCGATTTTTTTTTTTTCGAAAAAAATGGCCGTTTTATAGCCAAAAAACGGCCGTTTTTTTTCGTTAAAATCGAACCATTAAATTTGACTGTCCGCCATTTTGTGAAAAATGAATATTTTTTTAAATCCTTCGATTAAAGACTAGTTTATACTTATATTTGACTAAATCGATCGGCATTTTTTTTTTCAGATGATCCACTTCGCCGCAATGTTGGTCACCGCAAACCGTGTATATAAAAACATTATTTCATTAACGGCCATTTGCCACTAAACAATGTAATATTTTTCAATAAAAAAATTACTGAAAGTTCTTCAAGATGTGTTCTTTAAGATGGTATATTGATAGATTAGAAAAGTTTTGTAGTTTTCTTTAAAAAAATTCAAGAAAAAGGCCTTTTTTTGCGGTACAAGTGGGGGTAACGCCTTAAAGAGATAGTAATTCCAATAATTATAATGATGATAGTATCAATACTAATAGTGATCGTGTTCATAATAATTACGATGACTTAATTATGTTATGATCGCCGGTAACAAATACGGAAATTCGTGAGACAACTCACTAATGACAATATTATATTTCTGTATGAAAAACTTAATAGAAAATTCGAGTTCCGGCCCGTAGCAACTACTCCTAACCGGCAATGCTCTGAGAAAACATAAATAAATGAGAATAAAAATGAACATTTTTAAAAATAAAAATAAAATAAAAACAATAATAAATACATTGAAAGTAAGAAATGAAGAATAACAGTAACAGAGATAGTAATTCCAATAATTATAATGATGATAGTAATAATACTAATAGTGATCGTGTTCATAATAATTACGATAACTTAATTATGTTATGATCGCCGGTAACAAATACGGAAATTCGTGAGACAACTCACTAATGACAATATTATATTTCTATATGAAAAAGTTAATGGAAAATTCGAGTTCCGGCCCATAGGAACTACTCCTAACCGGCAATGCTCTGAGAAAGGTTAAATAAATGAGAATAAAAATAAAAATAAAGATAAACATTTTTCAAACTGAAAATAAAATATAAATAAATAAAATAAAATAAAGTTGCTCTCAGATATTGCCTACAGACGATCACTAGCTCGCCTCAGATGTCGTATTTTAAATTAAGGCCAAGCAGAGAAAAATAAAAGCGAGAGAGAGAGAGAGAGAGAGAGAGAGAGAGAGAATGCACTTTGAAAATCCGGACACGTCAGTTGTTTTACGCCAAGCTATAACAACCAACAGCTTTTCCAGTGTTGGAGGATAAAGACACGCTAGTGTTACTATATTTGTAGCAGGTGATATAACTGATCCAACGAGCTGCGCGAAAACTAATTAACCAATTTCTCGCGCGACACTCGCCATCAGGTTCCCTTCTGTGAAGCCAAAAGCCTGTGCAGCAGTGATTCGAGATAGCCGGAAAGCACGAGCTGATGACCAAACCTCCCCGGGGCAACAAACTTTCTCTCTCTCTCTCTCTCTCTCTCTCTCTCTTTCTCTCTCGCGTCACTCTCTCGAACTGGTAAGGGCCAGGCTAGGTTTTTGCTAGTTAACGTCGCAGGGTGAGAGAGAGCAAGAGGCAGGGGGTGAACGAAGCTTTATCCTTCGTGACTAACAGCAACATTAAACTTCAGATACGTGTATCGTATGCCCGATTCACCATGCCTTTTATTTATGTGTAAAAGCTCCCCGTACGACACCAACAAACCTCCCTATCTCTCGTAAATTCGTGTAGTTTTCAATTACAACTTTTCGCCACCATACACGTTTTGAATCTTCATCGCTGGCGAAATGGGCCAATGCCCATTACCGGATGAGCTTTCCCGGACAACTTGATTTGAAGCAGCTATGGAGCAAAAAAGAGAAGCTCTTTGGCGCATCGAATGTTGAAAACTTCAGGACCTAGTATCGGGACGATTAATTTGTACCACAGCTTTTGAAGATTTTGCAATTGTTTGGCAGTCTCTGCTGCGTCGATATTTCCATATTTTTCGACAACTTTTCGAACCCGACGATTGTGGGTGGTTGTTTTGGCGTTTCGGCTACCAAAAACAGTTTTTTAGTGGACTTTTAGTAATTTTCTTGTTGAACTTCCCATGTTTTTCGGATAATTTCGATTGAGGTTAGGATCGCTGAGGCACATACAAAAAAGTGTTGCTTGGGGGCAAAATAAACGGGGCATTATTGGACGGCATCCCATTTTGCCCCTCCTTTAGGGAGGCATTTAAATTTATTATTTTATAACTTACTGCGTAATTAAACAGATAGCTGTTATAGAGCGCATTGGTATTCTCTTAGTACCTGCGTACCTACTCTTAGTAGGTACCTACTTGTTTCGCCGGAATTATGTCAAGTGCTTTTCTTTTGTTTGCAATGATAATGGTTCGTAACTAAAGGAGAAAAACTGGTCAGCAAAAATGGTGGGCCGGGTTGAAATTCCGGACTTTGAATGATCAGAACGCCCAAAACATCGAAAGAATACTACCGACCAAAACTCCGAAAATATGAAAACCGTCAAAATAATTCGGCTATGGAAGTTTTAAAAGTTTCAAAATTTTCAATAAATCGACGAATTATTTCAAGATTTTTTTATTTATTAAGAAGTGATTTTACGTCAATTTTGAAATTTGTATAGACAATGTTATACGTTCTACATCTACTGCATAAATGATGCAGAACGTATAACATTGTCTGGACAAATTTCAAAATTGACGCAAAATCACTTATTAATAAAAAAAAATGCTCGTAATAATTCGTCGATGTATTGAAAATTTTGAAACTTTTTAAACTTCCATGGCTGAATTATTTTGACGGCCTGATCGTTCACGGCAGTATTCTTTCTGAGTTTCGAGCGATCTGATCATTCAAAGTTCTGAATTTCAACCGGGCCCCAAAAATGGGACGAAGAAGACCCGAGAAGAGCGGTTTCGACTGTGCTTGCAAAAGGTTGGGCTTTCTCAGAGCCTCAGCTTATTGTATGCTTCATCTTCATTTTGCCCATTAGCGTTTCCTGTTTTGCCCCAAAACACGGGGTAAAACGGAAAATATGCCACTTCTTCTTTAGTTTCTAATAGCCAAGAAAGTTTGTCCATTAAGCTTAAAAGTATAAATTAATATAGTAAATGAGTATATCACTATTGCCTCTGTATCAAAAGGTTTTTTGATAAAGCCGTTGATTTCGTCCATATAAATATTTTTGTCCTAAGTATCCCATTTTACCCCACCTTCCCCTACCTGGTGTTTGTTGCTACCGAGGAATTGGGAATGAATTGAAAATGGAAATCCGGATAAAAGTGGCCGAAATTTTTAATTCGCAGACATCTTTTCTAACTACAAAGTAAAATTACACCAAATGTAAAACTTCCAGTTAAAAGTTATTTTCTATTACCATTTCACCTGAATTTGTTAGTCTTTCCAGATAGTTTTTCTCATTCAAAAATTGACCACACGAAGAATTTAAAACATTCTCTATTCGTTGTCTATGCTTTTTCTCGTCACATCTGCGGATAACGTAACGTTCCGTAAGACTGAATGCAAGACTACTGCAAATTGATAGTACAACGATTCCTCAACAGATGTCAGTGGATCGATCCCAACAGTTGCATCGCTAAAACTATAGCCACACCATAATTTTTTATGCTAAACAATAGTCATCGGCGATTCATGCGAAATCATAGACACCCATTCCTTTCACGTAAAAAGTACGAGAAAGTTTATTTTTTTCTCACGAGCCGACGATCCGCGATTATCATTTCCTAATTTTACGAGCGTGGAGTTCGGTCACGTGCGGTGAGTTACGAAAGCTCTACGCAAAGACGTCTACAAGTGCCTGTATCCCTCGACAAGTCCGGATATATCTACTCCTATATTGTCGTGTAAGAGGGAAGATATACCATACAAGGTGTCCCGGAACTGAATGCGTTCCTTGAAACAGGGGGTTGGGGGTGAAATTCTGAGTCGATTGATATAAGCATGTGTGGGTCTCAGATCAAACCCTGAATTATTATATATTTTTAAAGGCGGGCGCACCTGATTGGCCCGCCTTTGAAAATCAATAATAATTCAGGGGTTGATCTGAGACCCACACATGCTTATATCAATCGACTTAGAATTTCACCCCCAACCCCCCCATTTAAGGGAACGCATTCAGTTTTGGGACACCCTGTATATTGTCGCAGTTTCGTGAACGCTACTACTTTCAGAATCGTCACCAACCGAGCATTAACTCGTTTGTTCGTATCTATTATTATCTCTCTGTTCTTTATCTCCTCCCTCCTCTCGCTCCCTCATTCTTTCGCTGTTAAACTCTTTATATCTCTCGCTCTCTCTCTCTCTCTATCTTTCTCCCTCGCTGTCTTTCTTCGTCCGCCACTCTCTTCAGCACCGGGCTCTCTATACGTTCCTCCTTCATTCTCAGGTGTCTATTCACAATGGAACCGTAAAAAGATAACGAGACGTGTCAGGGCGAAGCTTAAGGGACGAGTGAAAACGGAAAAACGTTATTTTTTTCAACGGATTTTTTTATCCCGGTGCAGCTTCTCTGGTTTCATCTGTCTGTCTGTCGTCATCTTCGAACAATACTTAGAGCCATTGGTATCATCACTCGAAACGCTGAGCATAACATAGAAGGCGTCATATTAATATCGAATTTGTGTTAAGGTGGGACACCACTGTGACGGGTCGAATAAACGTTTTTTTTTCTTTTTTTTTTTCATTTTATTTAAGTATACATATTCATGAATATGTGAAAAAATTCAAGTTAAAGTATTGCAAATTGACCAAGTTACCGACGATATAGTGATAGCAGGTAGCGCAACGCTTTACGTATATTAAAACTTTCGATTGCGTTTTTCTCGAAACGACTTTTCTCTATCCGGCCGAAATTATGACTCCAGCTATGTCCGATTTTCAATTTCAAAAAACCAACATTTTCATAATTGCAGTGGCTATTATTATACGTAGCTGTTTTTCTTTTATTTGGTATTTCTTAAGCCGCTGAACATGAGTACATATTTTGCCAAAACTAAACTTTTTTTGAAACTCCGGTCATTTTGTTTGTTTTTTTTCTTTAAAAAAACCGCTACATATAACGAGAACTACATTTATGTATATTATACAACTTTTTTATCTCTATTTTTTGCACCAACCATTGTCAAGTTATCGATCCGGCCGTTGGACCACATTTTTATACAGAGGCTCTATTATACCTCACTATTGGTGTTGGCTGTGATTTGTTTTCATAAAAAATTCACTCAGAATAAGTATGCATGATAACATGCATTTTTTGAAAACCCAAACCAATAGTCTAGGTAGTAGACAAATAATTCAAAAAATCAAACTTTTTTCAGCCGGTCACAGCTTCCATGAAATTGAAGTTTGCATCATTGGGATGCAACGAAAATATATTTTTTTCATATTGCCCAATTTTTTTGGGTCATTTGGACTAAAAAAATAACTGCAAAATTTTTGAAGATCCTCATTCGGGTTGCACAATCGCAGCATGGAAAAAAGGGTTTGGATTGCGATAAAGACATACGAAAATAAAGAAGAATTTTCGTTGCATTCCAACGATGCAAACTTCATGAGTATGTCCTCCCTTAAATGTGCAATCAGCTTCGAAGTGACAAATTGACGTTCCGCGATCAAAAGCAAATGAGATTTGTCCTCGTTACGAAATTCTTGGATGCCAATTAGTTTCGTAAAATATTTCGAGCTTCTGACGAAACCGGGCAGCGAGACGAGCCTGAACTCAGAGCGAAAATTAACACCTCTTGCCATTTGTCAATTGTCAGTGGGGTGGCCCATGAACACGTGTTAATCGGCAAAAAAAGGCTGAAGAACAATCCTTTGGCTTGAAAATTACACGCTGATGCAGCCCCGAAGATCCCTCGGCTCGGCGACCTCCTCGACAGACGTGAGAGATCATTTTTACAAGCTTGACTTGGTGTGAGATGCAAAATGGAAAATCGATATTTCACCCACTTCTCGACTACTTAGAGCTCTGAAATTTTGCAAACATGCATTTAAGAGGTGACAATGCATGATTCAACTGAAAAAATAAATATATATTATACAAATTTTTTTTTTATAAATCGCTTAACTTTTTGTGAGATGCAAAACGGAAAATCAATATTTCACCTACTTCCAGACTACTTAGAGCTCTGAAATTTTGCAAACATGCATCTAAGAGACGACAATGTATGATTGAAGTTTAAAAAAGCGCTGCGTAAAGCTAGCATAGGAAAGAGACCTTGCAATAATAAAGCGTTAGCAGAAATTAAAAGAATGAGAAACATCGAATAGAGGTAAACTACATGGAAAGTGCATGAGAACATATGAATTGGCTCCAAGTGCTCTTGGATCGCACAATCGTTAGAAGGGTCCAACAGGTAACATAAGTTAAAAGGTAAGGTCCAAGGGGTGGTAACCCAACATCTATGATAGATGCCACCTATCAAAGTTCTTCAGGATTTCTCCTGACAATCAACCAATAATAACACCGGTGCGTTTGGAAGGATTAAGGTTTAAGGTTTAATCCCTCTTTGCAAATATTTCAGAGCTTCAGTAAAGTCAATTAAGGGAGACTTTGTCCTTGAAATCGGCGGGAGATGTTAGCGGCTCAACATGAGCAGCTAGAAGAAGAGGAGGGACGCCTCTATGGACCAGGCATTGCCGATTAGCGGTAATTATAAACACATTTGTGTAAACACATTACAAAACTTTAAACGCGTTTTTCTCGAAAACACGTTTTTAAAAATGGCTGACATTCTCCTGACCGCTGTAATTAACATATCGATCTGAAATTTGGAGAGCAAACTCAGAAAATATGTCTTCACGGAATGACGGATCGTTTTTTCGATAGATACATTTTTGTATTTATTATTTATCTTTTTATGCGAAAAAAACGCGAAAATTCGATTTTTTTTAATTGCCGCCATTTCCCGAAATTTGTACTAAACGAAAAACCCATCCGTCATTCCATGACCAAAGGGTCACAGATTGATAATATGCTTTGAATTTGTGTTTCAGATCAACAAAGAGGGGGCAGTGATGTCAGCCGTTTACCTCCCGCGATTTGAGAACCTGTTTTCGCGGAGCTGCAACGGCCGCCATTTTGGTTTAAAACAAAAAAAATTTTTAACATTCTGTATATCATGAATAGAAGCAAGAAAAAAACCGCACTCGAAAAGCTTTACTCGTTTCCTTTAAAAAAAATAAAGTGTAAACACCTGAAATATGGCACTCCAAGGACAAAGTTTCCGTTGAATACTAAAAAGTAGTAAATCATTTCTATCAATTTTTTTTACACAAGCTTTTATTTAATGTACGAAAAAGTAGAGATTTTTTTTTACCAAGTCGCGTATATGCCACTTTAAATAAAAGCGTGGGGCGCTCAAAATTTAGACATATAATCTTTAATTTACATAAATCCGTTAACATATCAACTGTATTTAATTTACCATAAAACAACCTTAGATTTCGTAAATGAAAATTTGAAACTGGGTATAAACTTGTGATAATAATTTCTCTAATTACTATTGTGCCAAACTAAATGCGGTTAATGAAACGAAATTGATTAAATGTATTAAACATTTGAAGAGTTGAGCGCCACAAGCTTTTATTTATAGCCACATGAAGGTGACAGGGTAAACAAATTATTTTCTACTTTTTTGTACATTAAATAAAAGCTTGGATAAAAAAAAATTACTCTCTATGTAAGCTTTTTTTATTTCGCGGACGAAATAATATACCGGAAAAGGCGTATGGGCCAAGTTTCCAATTTGTCCAATTTTGTAACTCAACTCGAGCTTGACGTGGATCAAGAGTCACCCTCGTTGTCGACGCCCGCTGAAATTCAGCCAATTTGAACTTTTTGGACCTAAGTATTTTTGGCAGCTCGTTTCGAATCAATGAGGTTGAAGTTTGCATCATTGGAATGCAACGAAAATGAATATTTCTGACTTCCTTTAATATCTTTTGACAGATTTCGCCTACCAAAAGCCTTTGACCATTTTTTAAAACATTCATTTTGCGAGCAGCGATATAAATCTTTAAAAAAATAACTTCTACAATATTAAAAATATGGAAAATAAAATATAAAAAAGACCTCTGGTTGCGATTCGACAAAGTTCAACACCATTCGAACCATCGTCGTCGCTACGAGATCGCTTCATCCTCTTCTATTTCCAAGTTTTCGTGAATCTGTATTCTCCTCTTCATTTCGAGCAGTACGATTCTATTTCCAGCATGCTCGATTGGTAAAACAATAAAAAAAAGTTTTTTTTTTTCAATTCAGTCGCCGGTAATAAGGAACGGTATTAATGTCATTTTTTCGGACCAACGATCAGCAGCGATCAGCGATTGTGTCGAGCACACAGACCAAGTAGAACATTGCCTCCGGATATATTTTTTATGAGAATTTTTTTGCCCATTTTATTGGGCTTTGAAGTGGGAAAAAAAATGTCGCGATCGATTTAGAGCGAGTTCAAGATTTTTGGGCAGCTGGTCCAGCTGTTGGTCGGACATTAACTCTAATTATAGACGGATTCGAACGCCTCGCGGTGTGTTCCATTTGATTTTTTTTTATTTTTTATTCCTTTTTGCAAAAGCCTCCAGCGATATCGTGTTTCTCGTATACCACGCGATTCTCGATATTTACCGTAGCGTGCTCCCCTGATTTATTCTCCGCAAGTTCATTCCGCCCACTACCGCGTTGTCCCAGACCGCGCACCCCCATCCCCACCAAAATCGTGCACCAAAGCCTATACGTATTTCCAAACCACAAATTGTTGCCAATCTAAGCCGGGGACGCAGCGAACATTTCATTTTCGGCCACTTTCAAAGACCAAGAGAGGAAGAGAGGCTGTTTGTCCATTCCCTTTCCACAAGTTACACGAAATTGCTTGCATTGTTGCAATCTTGTATCACTTGACGTACACTCGCGAGGCCCGATAGAAGAAAAAAAGAGGGAGAAAGAACCATGACGATCTCCCCAGTTAAGGGGTGTTTTCACTTTAGAGGCTAAAAAAGGCTATTTTGTTAATAGGTATAGGTACAATATCTATAATAATATATCAATATTATAGATATTTATATAAAAGTTGTTACACTTAGAAATCACTTACACTTAGAAATTTTCGAAATACATTTAAAAACATGTATTTAGCTAAAATTATACTTAGACATTTTCGAAATACGTTTAAAAAAATTGTTATGTATTTATGTAGCCCAAACAAACTTTAAGGCGGTCCTCTAGTTTCTCGGGTCGAAAAAATCGATTTTTTTTTCTTCATAAATCACATCTGCAACATGTGTAGAAAATGTGTGCCAAAGGATTTTTCGATATTCGAAGTGGTTCACAAGTTACGGCCCTGGAACGGAGCAGGTATACGGAGCGCGCGCCGGGAGCGCGAACTTTCAAACGCGTTTTTCTCGAAACACCATTTTTCGAAACGGTGACCACGATATTTCAGAAACTACTGCACCGATCTTGTTCAAATTTATACAGCATCTTTAATATGTTATAAGCCAGCGATTGAACTAGGATTTTCATGATTGTTTCGATAGTTTTTTTTGTACGGGCGAAAAACTTAAGAAAAAATGAGTAAAAAATAGAATGTAATTTTCAAAAGTGTATAAAAAAGTCAATTTTTGTCATTTAGAATTCACTCTAGTTCAATCGCTAGTCTCAAATATGAAGATTAAAATGCCGTTTGGTTTTTTTTTATTTCAGATAAGCAGAGCAGCCGCAATCTTGGTCACCGTCAAGCACCTCTTTTACTTGATGTCTTCCTGTCGGCCACTATAACGTTTATTCTATTATATATTTTGACTTCAAAAAATTTGTAAAGCTTATTTAAATGTTAATAAAGATTATGCAAAAACAATGAGATTGATTATTTCGATGCTTTGCCCGTAAAAATTTATTGAAAAAGCCGTAAAAAAACAGTCGAGAAACTACCCCCATGGAAATTTATATACGCAAAAATATACTGCAAATTTATTTTATTAATAATTGTAATATATGTGGAATGTATGCTATATATTGAAAATATATGTCGCATATATGTGCCGAATTCTAATTTTCGTAACGCTTTTATATATGAGATGCATATGCGTGGTATTACTGTACATCAATTTATCATATATCAATGATATGTGTAGCATTTACCCTGCATATATGCGACATATATACAAATATGCGTAGCAAATCTGTATATAGTGTTTATATGTAATAGCGTACTTTAACTGTAAGTTAAGTTTTTTTAAGTTTAAGTTGTAAGTTTTATTAAGTTTAACTGTAATAGTGTTTATACACAGCATATATTTTTTGTCAGGAATATGTATCAAAAATGTATGCGTCATATATGACGCATAAATGACACATATGAGTCACATATGACGCATACATTTTTGATATATTTTTTTGACAAAAAAATAGATTGAAAATATATCGAAAATATATGCGTCGTATATGCCTCATATATGCATCATACATAGTGTTTATACGTAGCATATATGTTTTGGTCAGAAAAAATACATCGAAAATATATGGGTCATATATGCGTCATATATTTGGTGCATATATACTGAATATATACGTATTATTCTATTTTTCGTCACTATATATGCGAACGATATATATATATATATATATATATATATATATATATATATATATATATATGTAGCATATATTTTCTGCATATTTGTTTGGTTTTTTTCCTTGGGTACACGCTTTTCGCGTTTGTTACCTATTCTTTCCCATCATTATGACCGTTCTTTCCTCTACTGTTTACTCCTTTTTGTCTCCATCTCTCTCCCTGCTCCCCCCTGTTGCGGCCGCAGCCGACTTCCCCCTCTGTATTATATTCATCATGACATTTCTGTCATGGGTATAGGGAAACTGCGGAAAACCTACACCAATACAGCCCGGTCATCGAGTTCGCCCCCCAGTCGTGGAACTAGTCTTATTTCGCCGCGAAATGCCGAAGAAAAACATTTCACGACGAAATGTACGCGACTGGGATTCGAACCCGGGACCTCCCGGTCCGCTGGTTTAGTGGCGAGCACGCTAACCACTAGACCATCGCACCAGTTTATTTTCTGCATATATTTTACATACATAAATTTCCATTCCTCTATAAAGAACCGCGTTAATAGCGTTTTTCTCGAAACAACGTTTTTCGACGGCGTGTTGATAAAATCTTCGAAACTACTGAACCGATCCTCATGAAATTTTAACCACATATTCTTTACAACTATAGCTATAGCGCATATTAAGGATGTTTTTAAATGTTAATATTTACTATTTTTTTGACAAAAACGGTGAAAAAAACGTTTTTTTTCGAAAAATGCCCGCCATTTTGTTATTTTTGCATATATAAAAAATCGTATGATATGCGCTATAGCCATTAACATACTGAATCTAAAACCGTTTGATTTTTCTCTTTCGGATGATCCATCGCCGAGATTTCATCAACAGCGCAGACTTACAATTTTTTTAGGATTTTTTTAACTACCATTTTCGTCATTATACAGTGACTTTAATAAATTAAAAAAAAATTGATGTATTTCGAAAGAGTATTTATTAAGTGTAACAACGTTTATATCAATATCTACAATATAAACCCATAAAAAAATCATGAAAATAGCCTTTTTTAGCGTCTAAAATGAGAAGACGTCAAACCCTCGCCGCTTGGAGAGCCGACCTTTAATTGAAACTTGGACCCATGGGTATTAAGACCCAAAGTTAGGTCTGGGTTAAATTTACCCACGGGGACCAAGGAGAGTTGAGCAGCTTTCACCTGGGTCAATACTCGGATGGGTGACCGTTGGAAAAGACCTGTGGGTGACAGTCCGGGGAGCCTCTGAGTAAATGGTAATGGTATAGTGACCAGTTTGGCGTAAAAAGTTAAAGGGGTGGGTAAAGGCCCTAAGGGGACCACGATGGATGATGGTAAAAGTTTGCATCGCTAGATGACAACGAAAGTTAATTTTTCTTCCATCGCCCACATTTGATCCGCCGATTTATAGTACAAAAATCACGTAAACGGTTTTTCTTATCTTCGATATAAATTCACCAGTTCAGTCTATACAAAAAATCATAGATTGTGATAAAAATGAAGAAATGAAAGAAATAGAAAAGAACTTCCATCGCATTCCAACGATACAAACATCAACATTACAAAGGAACATTAACAATGAAAGAGAACGAGAGAGATTTTAAAAAAGGTGTCGAAGTTTGCATCGTTGGAATGCAACGAAAATGCTTATCGATTTTTTTATTTCTTTATTTTTATTAATATCCAAACTCTCATTTCCAAGTTTAAGTTATGGAACCCCAATGGGGATCTCTAAAAAAGTTCCAGCGATTTGTGTAGCCTAAACGGGCCGAAAAGAATTGGGTAGGTAATACGAACCAAATATATTTTCGTTGGATCCCAACGATACAAATTTCAAGACCGAAAAAAATGGAAAAAAAAGCGAAATCGATTGTCCCGAAGGAAAACTCTGTGATTTAGGTGTGATGACAGTTTTATTCCCTTCCTTCCACCTCTTCAATATTAAATTCAATTATTTCCCGGGGATATTGATTTTTCCCGATCTAGAAAAGTTCCACAATTATTAAAAGCTTACAGTTAACTGTAAGCTTAGAATTGTGCTTGTAGATTGAAGTAAATATACAGGGTGATGCTGACAACTGTTATTTCACAGGCTAGAGTCTCCAATAATTGCACATTTTATTATTTGCAGCTCATGTACGGGTTGGTTGCTCTCGAGTAAAGGAAAAGCGCGGGTTGAGGTTCTTTTCATGCACTCGTGCTTTTTCGCACCGCTGACAGTTAAAACGTGTTGCCAACATAGTCGACTTTCTTCACTTCGTTTTGTCTTTTTCCCTGCCGCTTTCTACCATTCTCTTTCAGTTTTTCTTATTCCCACGTTAACAACACATACACATAGACACACACACACACATATATATATATATATATATATATATATATATATATATATATATATATATATATATATACGCACACGGGCGTTATATTTTCTGTGCTCGAAGCTCTTTCTCTTCTTCTTCCACTTTTCTACTTTATATACAAACGTCGTAGAGGTGTATCCATATAAATATACGGAGAGCCTCGTACATTGTCCCGTCTGTGTGTGGTCTCATCTAATTTCCCATTCTTACGACCCTACTTTATTCCTGCTATTCTTCATCCCTGCCACGGGGGACCTGTATATCGGGAAAATTTTTATGGTTTCTACTTGATTTGCCTGTTGAACCGAAAAATTTATTCGTGCCATGGATAATATTTTCACACGAAAATTTCTCGACGTCTGCTACGTGGATTCCTCTTTTTCTCGGTGAGGTGATGCGAGACTACAATTGATAGACGCGGAAATTGTAATCATTATTATCGTGTTGAAATTTACTTTATTGACACGCAACGAAAAATCGATTTTCATGCTTTTATTTCTGTTTAATATTGTTTGAAATTGTTTTTCTGAAAATTATTATTATCGTTTCGAAACGCACTTAGGCGGGGCACGACAAAATCGATTTTGTTTGCATTTTCTCAATATATACATATTCAAGAATATGTGGAAAAAAAAATTTGAGTTGAAATATTGCAAATTTATCAAGCTACAGACGATTCAGTGAGAGCGGGTAGCGCAACGATTTGCCTTAGTAGAACTTTCAAACGCGGTTTTCTCGAAACGACTTTTCTCGACCCGTCATAACTTCAACTATAATTGTCCGATTTTCAATTTAAAAAAACCCAAATTTCCATAATTTGTTACGCAATTTTGATATTATTTTTTTTAAGGCCCCGAATGTAAGTAATAATTTCGCCAAAAGTACACTTTTTTTTCAACACCCGCCGTTTTATGAACTTATTTCGAAAAACGGCTACGTACAACTAGGACGACATTAATATAAATTATAAAACTTTGTCATTTTTATTTTTTTTAATCCAACCATTGTCAAGTTATTCATCCGGCCGTTGGACCACATTTTTTATACATATTATATACCTCAATAACGTTGTTACTTTTCAATTTTTTTTAAATAAAATTTTACCTGAAATAAGTTCAATCTATGCTTAATAGCCTTTTTTCGAAATCCCAAATAAATAATCTAGTCGCCAAAAAAGTCGGAAAAAACGACCTTCTTTCGGGCCGTCACAGTGGTGTCCTGCGTCAATGACATGCTACTAAAATTCCCTTTCCATGCTATCCTATGGACTTTCCAGATTTTTGGACTTTCACCATTTTAAATGTACATTTAAAATAGCGAAATTTAATGAATTACATTTTATTTAAGCAAAAGTGTTAAAAATGAAGAAATTAGTATTTCTTCATTTACAATATTGTTCGCAATTATTTTTCTGCACATTCAGGGTGGGGATCCTAGACAGAATTTTTTTTAACATCAAGTTTTCTCGGAGCCGTCATATGAGGAATTTCAATAAAATAATTTCTGTTGCGCGTACGGAAATGTTGGAGAAAATGGCAAATAATTAAGTAATAATACGGTTATGTTTTTTTATTATGATTTTGGGCGTTCCTCTTCTTTTATTAATCCGTACTACAATGTTCACTGTCGGCTTTTAGGGGCAAAAATGTTAGTTCCCTATAGCATAGGATGCAACTGTTGGAGGTGAAAAAAAATTAACATTTTGATACTAACTTTGCTCAGTAATGAAAGTTTTTCCATGAATTTAAAATTCTTTTCTTACCGCCCACTTTTTGGCAGATTCTGGCTTTAAAAATCACGCCAATGTTTTTTAGGATCCTCATTAGAGATCTACGATCTGAATCCGTAAAAAAAGATTTTTAATAATAATGAAAATAATGAAAAAAAAAATTTTCGTTAAATTTCACCGATATGCAAAATTAATCATCCTGTTTTACGGTGTCGTGTAGATTTTCGGAAATGACAATAATAATTTTGACAAACGCATTTTTTCTTCATTGAAAAAAAGTTTTTCCTCCCATTAAAAACCAATAATAATAAAACCAACCAAAAAAATCATTATTTTCACGAAAAACCCATTTCGAGAACGATCGACGAAACGTTTTTACGAACTATTCGACCGCACAAGGCAATCCTAAAATATTAAGCTCAACTTGGCACCCAGCGACTCGGGTATGTGCGACGATACGTCGGTTTGCCACGGCGTGGCCGTGTTTGGAATTATGAATAGTAATGATTTGATGTAAGCGCTAGTAGATAAGAGGTTTTTTTTCCACGGGACGGCTTGCTCGTAATTATCTAAACGATGCAGCTGTTCGACAGTCCACTACTTTACACTTGGTGATCCATTAATCACGTAACGTCAGGTTTTCGAGTCAGAAATCCGATGGTTTGTACTTTTTCTTTTTTATCAGCGTACGCGTACGATAACAATTTCTACCATTTTGAGTTTGAAAATAAAATTGTCTCTTGTACGAGCCCATCGAAGAAAAAACGGCGCTAATACCACGAGGTATTTATAGCGATCGACCCTGGCAAGCTCGAAGAAAAAAAAGATTTTTATTCCAAATTGAATCGCTCGATAAATCCTAAAAGAACGTTTTTACATAGGTAAGTTCATTTCTGTACAGGCAAGTAGAATCTTCGATGGATCGAGAGCCTACTGTCTGCCATTTCTATATTAATCAACAGAGAGCTGTGCTGGCACTGCCTCGAAAATTTACCTCCTCTACGAGCCGCACATACACTCGGCTAGGCTATTACGGACAGACTTTATACGTTTGTTAGTTTTGATAAATTTCTCTCTACATTGAAGAACCGCGCCAGACATGTTTATTATTCCGAGGTACATAAATTTTAACCAGTTTCAAATAATCGTCGACCCTTTCGTTTTCTCGTAAATTTTCGTCGTTTTCACCCGTCAAGGAACATCTGTCCCATGGCATTTTTTTTAACGCGTTTTTCCTATGCCGGTATTTAAAATAAAATAAAAACCTACAGAAAGACACCTGACATCGTCTCAATGGAATAAGAAAATGTGAGCTGTATGAAACACGTTGCTTCATTATTATATATATACATACATACATATATACCTATATATATATATATATATATATATATATATATACACACACATACATACAGGGTGTCCTGTGATGAATGGATAATCCTGCAACTGTCCATAGATCAGATCATGTCCTACTATATGCTGGAATTTCAGTTTCGTCCCACGATCTTCGAGATTTCAGGCTTTCTGTTATTAAAAAAAAATCATCTGCTTTTTGTTTTTCGCGTGCCATTTTTACACATGATGTGAATCGACAATAACTAAGCAACTTTTTGGAGTAGTTGGCACGATACGCGTAGTACATTTTTTTTACACCGTATGCTTTGAAAGTCAGATATTCGAATTGGTGTGTATGAAAATTCTGCTTAAGATCTTTTTTCGTAAAGATTCCTCAACATATAAGGTTAAAAAGGCATTTATAGATAAAACAAATAAACAAGAGTATTTTTAAAAAAGTTATCATTTGTAGAAATGGCATGCGAAAAACCAAAAGCGGATGATTTTTACTGGAAAACCGTGGGACTTTTAGTAAACTAAAATTCTAGCGTATAGTAGGAGATGATCTGACCTATCGACAGTTGCACTGTATATATATATATATATATATATATATATATATATATATATACACAATTCTTCTACCCCCCTTCGACGTCTGTGTTGCAATATCGGCAGACCATTAATTCAATCAAATAGAAAAATGTTTGACTCTACGAACATCCTATTTAATTTAAATTTCAAATAATTAATTAGATTCATTTAATGGAGTCAACTCAATTGTTTTTTGAACATATAAAACCGCATTACAGGTTTATTAGGAATAAATAGAATATTTAGTTATTACACGATATTGAATAGATTTTGATTCAAATAAATAAATATATTCAAAATAAATAATACCAATAATGAAATACAATAGAAAAAAATTGATTTCCCAAAAAAATCTCGTAAATTCAAATTAAAAAAAAATTAAGTAGACACATCTAGTTAATATCAGTAGCATTTTTCGTCAGTGTACTGAGCGATTGCAAAAATTAATTGTCGCATTCCCTCATACCAAATGTACTCCACGTGACTCCAAAAAATGCTGGGTATTGCAAATTTAAAGGAGATTCAGATCCGCTTACAATTCGAATTCGTATCAAATCCTCGATGTATTCGTGAAAACGTGTGCACGCACTCTCGCTCTCTCTCTCTCTCTCTCTCTCTCTCTCTCTCTCTCTCTCTCTCTCTCTCTCTCTCTCTCTCTCTCTCTCTCTCTCTCTCTCTCTCTCTCTCTTGCTACGTGCTGGCATGCTCGGAGCCATGTGCTCCGCGATATCAGCAGTCCCAGCTATGTCAACGGTTCTGCATCCGAATGACGAGCGAGAGCCGAGCGACATCCAACAGAGAACATTGAGCTCGGCTCGAGCAATTCTACAGCTCATTTTACCGCTCGCGCGTTCGGAATGACAAGCGACCCGAGGACAGAGGAAAAAAATTTCGTTCCCCGCGGTCGAACTGAAATTGCTGCTGAAAATGACGCGAAAGAAAAAAAAAAGGTATTCGACATCCGGCTCAAAACGAATTTGCAGAGTTTACTCTTTATTTCGTTCGTCCAAATGAAAAGTAAAGTAGGGAGCGGTTCACGCGAGAAGCGAGCGCGAAGTATTGATAAAACGGCGAATATAAAAAAAAAAAAAGAAAAACAAGAATAATTTATACTCGAGCTATCGCTCTTCGATTTTTCCATTGGCTGATAATGGAGTGCTGCGAAGCGACGAGGGACGCGGCCGTAAATCATTATTCCAAAGACGATCTCTCGGAAGGAGGAAAAAGAAACGACCTCGCGAGAATATTGTTGAACGTTGCGAACCTCGAAGGACTCGCGGGTATCGATAAATATCATCGTTATGTAATTATGACGGAATTACTCTCCGAGCGCAAGTGTGGGAGTGCAGAGAGAGAGGAGGGGGAGAGAGAAAGCAAGATATTGATACTCAATTGCTCGCACTGTAGGAAAAACTAGGGATTTTTTTCTCCGAGTTTGAAAAAGCCACATGAGCACTTTTGTTATACGGCTCTGGACATTCGATAAGGACCAAAAGGATGAAATTAAAAATAATTCGATTGCTCCATGTACACGACGTTGAAGCTTCCATGGTTGGCGTGCAACGATTTTGATTAAATTTATTTTTAATTTATTTCTGTTATTATCCACATCGAAATTCTAATTTATCACGATCGAAAAAATATTTGTAAAATTGAGGTCGTGAATCTCCAACGAGTAGCCTGAATCGACCAAAATTCAATTCGATCAATCGAAATAAATTAATTTCCGTTGCGTTACAACGCTGCTAACTTCAACATCATCCATTCTACGGGTGACAAACTTTTGTTTATTGGAAATCGATCAATCGATCAATTTTATATAAATTTTCATTAAAATGTAATTATTTCAATATTCTAATAGACTTTTTTTTATTATAATTTCATTATTTGAATATTTTTATATAAATTTTCATGATAATTTCGTCATCCCAGTATTTTAATACAAACTTTCATTAATATTTAATTATTTTAATATCTTGACATTCGATAAGGACCAAAGGGATGAAATTAAAAATAAGTTGATTGCTCCATGTACATGACGTTAAAGTTTCCATGGTTGGCGTGCAACGATTTTGATTACATTTAAAAAAAAATTATTTCTGTTATTATCCAAATCGAAATTCTAATTTATTTTTGTCACGATCGAAAAAATATTTAAAAAATTGAGGTCATGAATCTCCTATGAGTAGCCCGAATCGACCAAAATTAAATATGATCGAACGAAAAGAAGTAATTTCCGTTGCGTTACAACGCTGCTAACTTCAACATCATCCATTCTACGGGTGACAAACTTTTATTTATTGGAAATCGATCAAGTCGCCGAAAGATGGACACGCTCATTTATTTTCAGCTTTCGGAGCCACTCGGAGCCCGTATAATTTCGTCTCTTCCGTCCGTCGTCGCAGCAGTGCTCACTATCTATACCCTTTACGTATATTCTTGTAACTCTTCGGTTTTAAAATGTGAAATAATTCATGAAAATAGCATTCGGTGTGCTCTTTCGAGGAAAATTATTCTGGCTACGGTAAAATAATTTGATGCGGACAGAAAATGCCTTATAATTCGACGCCGTTCTATCTGCTGTATTTTTGACGCTGTCTGAAAATGTTGCATGTCAAACTGACAGTTGTTGGTGTGTGTGTGTGTTTCTGTATGAAATAAAGTTGTTTGACAAACGACAGATCTATTCGTAGGTTTTTCGAAAACTATTTCGATTGTATATTGCAATTATGCGCGTAGCTAACGAACTAAAAACTTTTGGAATATAAATGTTCGTTGAATGTTCATTATTTCAATATTTTAATAGAAATTTTCCTAAAAATTTCATTCTATTAATATCTTAATCTCCAATATAAATGTTTATGACAATTAAATTATTTTAGAATTTTATAAAAATTGTCATTACAATTTAATTATTTCAATATTTTAAGGGGTCAGTCCACATTGAAAATTTCAAAAAATCGAAAGCAAGCAAGACTTGAAGAAATCGACGATGATGCGCAATCGAAAGGGATTTTGTTCGGTGCAGGAATTGCCGATTGAGTTTAGGTAAGAGTTTTTCATAGTATAAACTTCAAACGCGTTTTTCTCGAAACAACGTTTTCAAAATCTAGCTCCATCGTATCTCTAAAACTAATAAACCGATTCTCTTGAAATTTCAACCACATATTATAAACATGATTCGCAACAAGATAACCCTCGATGGTTTTAAAATTTTGATTTTTACCCTTCTTTTTTGCGAAAAACTGCTATAAAACGCGTTTTTTTTCGTTTTTCACCTGCCATTTTTGTATTTTCTTGATAAAACTTTGTATCCGAGGGTCATTTTGTAGCTGGTGTCATACTGAATCTAATGGACTTTGATTTTTTCTTGTTTCAGACTAGCCGGTGCCGAGTTGTGATGGAGCTACCTAGCCCACTTATTTTTGAGGCGTTGCGTTAAACTATAGTTTTTGTACTTAAAAATAAATAAAAATGAATTAAATTTTTTTATGTGTTTCAAGACTATTTATCAAGCCCAACAACATTTATATTCATATTTTTTTATAAAATCCGCGTAAAAAAAATCGCGAAAATAGCCTTTTTCGTGGCTCCAAAGTGGACTGGCCCCTTAATAGACTTTTTTAATTAAAATTTCAATATTTTAATTTTTTATATAATTTTTCATGCTTATTTCGTCATCCCAGTATTTCAATACAAACTTTCATTAAAATATAATTATTTTTATATTTTTATATTCATTTTTCTCCATATTATATCATTTAGATGATTCTAAGGGGTTACCCCCACTTGCGATTTTGAAAAAATCGATTTTTTTATTGCATTTTTTTTAAGTATAAGTATCTGAGAATATGTCCTGAAAATTTCAAGTCGATCCGAACAAAACTGACTGAGATATGAGCGTTGAAAGAGAAGAATCCGCGTTGAAAGAGCGTTGAAAGAGAAACTTTAAACGCGTTTTTTCTCAAAATGGCATTTCTGAAGTCGGTGACCAAGATTACTCGAACACTAATGAACCGATCTTCTTGAAATTTTGCAGGCTTATTTAATACATAAAAATGTAGTCTTTAATCGTTCGATTTTTTTCGTTAAAATCGAACCATTAACTTTGACTGTCCGCCATTTTGTGAAAAATGAATATTTTTTAAAATCCTCCGATTAAAGACTAGTTTATACTTATATTTGACTAAATCCATCCGCATTTTTTTCTTCAGATGATCCACTTCGCCGCAATGTTGGTCACCGCAAACCGTGTATATAAAAACATTATTTCATTGACGGCCATTTGCCACTAAACAATGTAATATTTTTCAATAAAAAAATTACTGAAAGTTCTTCAAGATGTGTTCTTTAAGATGGTACATTGATCGATTAAAAAAGTTTTGTAGTTTTCTCTAAAAAAATTCATGAAAAAGGCCTTTTTTTGCGCTACAAGTGGGGGTAACGCCTTAATGTAACTTTTCATGTGAAGTTTCATTACTTCAATATTTTCGACACCGTTATTTCGGTTTCCAAATTTGATTTTACTTCATGTATGTAATTTTTTTCCCTTTTTGGCCTTGTTTGGTTTCGATGCCCAACAAAACCGGCTCGGAGGTAAAATACAAAGAGAAATGGGATAAAATACTTCGAGGGTCGGCGAGGGATCGATTCGACATGGAATTTCCCATGTACGCGCACCGTACGTGACATAAAACACGTTCCCGATGATCCATCGCTATTATATCAACTGCCGCTCATTCTCGCGCCATCCAATTACATTTGACAAAGGAAATAACGCATAGGTAAAAACATCGCGACTATATACTCCGAGGCAAGGACGACGCAATGATCTCGCATTGTTCGCTATCTCCAAGTCGTCGCGTGTCATGTTCCATCGCGCCTGTTTGTCGAAAAACGTGAGACGCAAAATTCAATACGTCTCATCGTGATGATAAACTTCGCTGATGGCTCATTTGGCAAAAGACGGCCTCTCCTTATTTTTTTAAAGATGGGTGAGTCTCTTAAGGAATTGCCATTATCTCGATGGAAATTGGATCCGTTGCTTTGCTTTTTCTAAGCATATGTACACATTTTGGGAATTTTGGGTCTTTAATTTAGAGTAGTTTCGCCTGCGATTTTATGAGGCGTTGTTTTACTATGAGTAAAAAGTGAAACAGCTTGTTTTTAATTTTTTCTGTCGGCAATTAATATATGAAATTGTAAGGGCATTAATTGCAACGCTTCAAACAATTGAGCAGCTCGCAAATTGAATGGCATCCGATCCTGGTGAATTATTGAAATAGAAATGCT
This sequence comes from Ophion ellenae, assembly GCA_963210295.1. Lineage (NCBI taxonomy): Eukaryota > Metazoa > Arthropoda > Insecta > Hymenoptera > Ichneumonidae > Ophion > Ophion ellenae. The sequence goes on along the minus strand of OY723390.1, from coordinate 39,000,043 downwards.
TTGTACTGGGAATTTGAGATTTGACATACATATCATCAAATTGCAATTACGCCTTATAAAATATTCAAATCATTATTGAATTAAATGTCAACGAAGATTGGTGAATTATTGAAAATTCAATACCTCGAACTGGAAATTTCTCGATCGACATATTATTAAATAAAAAATTCACGTTATTGAATGTCATAATCATTATTGAATTAAATGTCGATGAATAGTGGTGAATTATCAAAAGAGGAATATGTGAATTGGAAATGTGCGACTCGAGCTAAATATAATTCCACTCACGACTAATTTTTCTTCACATCTAGGACACATATATGAGCATTTTTAATTTCGTCTAATCATGTCTGGGATTTGATCGCCCATGTATCAGCCCATATTTTTTTCAAATTCATTCCAAAAGATAATTGCCTTCCACCAATAAAGCTTGCTAGTTATACGCATAATTGTATTAATTAATTGACACTTGATTGCTCTCAAAAAGTATGCAATTGTTGTATATCGTCCATTAAAAAATGATATTTTACAAGCACCCACAACTGTCAATGTTTGACATGCAAATTTTTTTTCCAAATCTCGTATCCTCGGCAGCTAGAACCTCGTCGTTAGAAACTATTCCTTTTTTTTAATCGAACCTTAATATTTTGGAGCACCTGCAGTAACTTTACTGAAAAGTACCCACTAAACTCTATTTTCGTGAATTATTTTACATTTTTCAACCTAAGGGTTACAAAAATAGACGGGGGGGGGGGTTACCCTGAATGGACGGACATCACGAAATAATAAACCACAATATATATCTTCCCTCGTCGATGAAAGTAAATAAATCACTGTTACGAACAATCTTTTTTTTACGACCCCGCGTTTGATAGCCAATAACAGCAACCTTAATCACGTTTTATTTATGATCTCAGACGCGGATAGGTTAGGATCATCGTTGGATGAACGGAATTAAATTTAGCGTTGCTCTCGGTCACGTTTCTCCTCCCTCTAAACTTTGCAGGTTAGAAAATTCTACGAGCAACTGGGGCACGAGCATTCCCGACACGTACCGCGCTTTTTTTTCTGTCTCGATAATTCCTGTATGTCAAAATATGAGGCCAGCTAAATAATCGACGAGTACGCTGGAGATAATATTTAATTCGATGCACCGAACGTCTAGATGGAAAAATTAATAAATTCGAAAAACACTCAGAAAAAAGGAAAATTAAAAAATTACGATTTTTTAATGTTCTTGAAAGATAAAAAAATGACGATCTTTTAAAGTTTCCTAAAAAATGAAAAATTTACGATTCTTTTTTATTTTCCTCAGAAGACGTTTCGATGCACCGAACGTATAGATAGAAATATTACCAAAATGGCAGTATATGATGATCATTGTAATATGGTATTAATTTTTTTTATGAGCAGCCAATGTAATGAGATTGACGTTTGCATCGTTGGAATGCAATGAAAATGATTATCTTTCAATTGCTCGAATTTTATGTTGGCAAATCTTGCTCACGAAAATCCCCCAATCACTTTTCAAGTCGCTCATTCCGAGATATCGTATTCAAATCTGCCGAACAAAAAATCTACACAATAATGAAAATGCGAAAATAAAGTACAGGAAACTAAAATGAAAGGATGAAAAATGAACAAACAGTTCGTTGCATCTAAACGGTGCAAACCGCAACGTCAAAATTTTCGTTGCATTCCAATTATGCAAATCTGTCAAAGAAAGATTTTGTGAAATAATAAACATGTGGAAATAAAGATATAAAAAAGAATTCTCGTTGATACTGAAATTTGCATCGTTAGAGTCAAACGAAAACGAAGTATTTTTTAATTGTTTCATTTTTCTTTTGGTCGATTTCGGCTGTCAAACCCAAACAAACTTTTAAGGAATTCTTGTTAGAGATTCGCGACTTCAATTTGCAAAAAAGGCTGTGGATAATGATAAAAATAAAGGACTGAAAAATAAACAAAAATTCGTTGCATTCCAACGATGCAACTCTGCCAAAGAACGATTTTGTAAAATAATAAAAATGCGGAAATTAAAATATAAGAAAGAATTTTCGATCATGCGGAAATTTACATCGTTGGAGTGCAACGAAAACGAAGTCTTTTTTAATTGTGTCATTTTTCTTTTGGCCGATTTAGGCTGTCAAAGTCACGCAAACGTCCTTACGAATTCTTATTAGAGACTCACGACTTCAATTTGCCAAAAAAGTTTCGGATAATGACAAAAATAAAGGGATGAAAAAAAATTCGTTGCATTCCAATGATGCAAGCTTCCAGACCATTGAACTTACAGGTTTAAAAATTCATACGACACACAACGTTAAGGCGGGATATCATTTACAACGATCAAAAAATCTATTTCTTTTTTTTTCTTTTTTAAACGATAGAACTATATATGTAGAATATTTTCCCAAAATTTGAAGGCAAAATTCGAAAAACTTCAAATGTTACTGCCCGTCAACGATGTTCCTCACCGCTCGGATTCGGAGCGGGCGTGAACTTCAAACGCGTTTTTCTCAAAACTGCATTATCGAAATTGGCCTGCAGGATTACTCAAAAACTATTAAGCCGATTGAGTTGAAACTTGCTAGAAATATTGATAATATTGGTACCTTCTACTTGACGAGAATTGTTTTTGAAAAATTGGAAAAAAACTACTTTTTGAATCCACATTTTACAGAAATGTGGCGTGAAATGTTGATTTTTTTTTTAAACGCGTGCCATTTTCTTTCATTTGCATTTTCTTCATTTTAATTGCCGTCACATAGAAACTATACATTTGACAAATTTATATAGTATAAACTATACTATATAAATTTGAAAAATTGGAAAAAAACTACTTTTTTAATCCACATTTTACAGAAATGTGGCGTGAAATGTTGTTTTTTTTTTAAACGCGTGCCATTTTCTTTCATTTGCATTTTCTCCATTTTAATTACCGTCACATAGAAACTATACATGTTCTAACTAAAAAAAATGTTTGAACTTTTTTGCAAATCAAAGTTTACGGGAAGCTAGACTGCACGCCGATTCGCAAATCCCGCGGCGACCTTGCTGTAACACTCTGCCACAGCTCCGTCATTTTGATGATGAATTTATTTAAAAAAATTGTTTTGTATGCTTAAATATACTATTGAAGTATACCAAAATTTCGACAATTGTAGAATAATTATTTCTTAGTTTAAAAAAACCCTCTGGTGGCTCATTTGTTTTTTATTTCCAGTTTGGAAAGCCCTAAAGCCCTTGATGATGAATTAATTTAAAAAAATTGTTTTGTACACTTAAATATACTATTGAAGTATACCTAAAATTCGACAGTTGTAGAATAATTATTTCTTAGTTTAAAAAATCCCTCAATATTGCTTATTTTTTCCTGTCTAAATGTATATCCCGCCTTAATGACGATGTGGCTCATTAGTTTTTTATCTCCAGTTTGGAAAGCCCTATGAACAATTAAAGATCGTTGTTGACCTTCCCAATTGTTTTCATCCAATCCCGCAGTCCCGAAGGAATCTTCCACAAGCATTCGGACCTTTCACCCCCCCCCCTGCCATTTTGTAAATTTGTAAAATTGTAAAAATTATCAAAAAAGCTCGCTTTTTAAAAAATTGTGAACATTCGAGGTGACATTACAAAAGTATTCACTAAAGAAATTCGACCGCGGTGACGTTTGATTTTGGGAGCCTATGAACACATGTAGAGAGGCACACACGGTGTGCCAATACTCGGATGGGTGACTGCTCAGCCAACTTGCTTGCTACCGATCACCAGTTCCATCACCCAATAACTGAAACTCGATGAGCCATGCACCGACCGTATCGGCGCCGGTTTTTCCCAGTTTCCCCGTGCCCTCCTGCAAGTCCCAGCAGTGCACCGGAAAAAGTACCAGTGGGCAACCTGCAGGATCTCTCAGTGGCTGTAACCGTCGACCTGCCAAGTGCGGACTAAAAGGGAAAGGCCGTTTCGCAAAAGCTCGCGCTCGCAAGCGCATAAAGTCCAAAAAATAAACACTAGACTTAGAACTAAATGAGAATAAAAGGTTTGCCTACCCGAGTATCATAATCCAAGGAATCGTCGCGCACCTCTCACTAAAAAAAAAACCAATGACAACACCTTGGGTTCCTTAAAGGCCTTTCGAAACGTCGATGACGTTCCAAATCGCGTCACTCAATCGGGCCAACGATTTGGTCTTTTCACACCTGCCCAATGGACGGACCTGCCAAATGGACACCAGCACAAAACACACACTGCACTCGGAGTCCCTCAGGAGTCTCAGAGTTCACGGCAAAGGGTCGAGGAGGCCCTAACACGATCAGCCGTTTTCCCGTCACGTGACGATGGCCTGGCGAGGAGTTTGGCGAGTGGGGGGTGGCAAAAGGGTCGTTGATGACGCTCGATCAAAGTTCCATCGATCACTCGTCTCGTGTGGCGAGTGCACTCGTCATCCGGTACACGGCAATGTACCTTCAGACCCAACGCAACGTCCTTCAGCGTCTTTCCGGTCTCGATGTCCCAGTGGCCACCGGTCCCCGAGTCCTCAACGCCAGATGACCGCTAATCGTCAATGTGGCCAATCAACTGACAACGATTGCCGAATTCGTCATTGGGAACGTCATTCTCGCGGGTAAAGTAAAAGTACACGCGTCGATATTGATGAACACGTTCCACGATCGGGACGTTTGGCTTTGTCGTACTTTGGAAAGTGGAAAAAGCTCGGGGCTGAAATTGGCCGATGTCTATCGGCAAATGTGATGCGTAAGAAAGAATTTTTTGACGTGCGAACAGGTGGTGCTCACACGATTATAGGCGCCAAAAAATAAATAAATAAATAACCGCGCGAGGATCGTGATACTTCGAGCTTTTTCTCGTTTATCGTTCGGGAGAGAACGCTGCAGTGGCCGGTGCAGTTTGAACATGCACACGCCCGTACGATTTAAACCGGCGTTTTGATTTTTTGGTTTTTTGTTTTTGGCTTTATTTATTCGTTCTCGTAATCGCGTGCGAGAGAAGGGAGAGAAAAAAGAGCGCGTCAAGCGTGGCGTGCTCGATATACGCAAGCGTCCGCGACGGCTTGACGTCGACTGAGGAGTCTCGAGCAGCCGGCGCCTCCCGCCTGTCCGCCCCCGCTGATAGCGCGCTCGCTGCGCCCTCCCGCCCCGCTCGGGGCGAACTAAAGCGCGGCCGCGCGCTTCCAAGCGCCGTCGCCGCTTGCGACACCCCCCCCCCCCCCCCCACCCCGACGCGACTCGCTTTTGCCGCCCGCCGGCTTAATAAAACGAACGCGCGGCAAACTTGGGACACACGGCCACTGTCGCGCCGCCACGACGAGCTTTTCAACCCCCGGATCGCTTCGCGAAAATCCTCGAACCTCGCGATCGCGACAGTGCGAATCGATTGTATTACACTGACGGAAAAATTCTATTGATATGAAGTAATGGCGGCTATTCGATTTTTGTTTATTTGAAATAACTAGATTTTTCGTGGAATCAATTTTTTTCTATTGCATTCCATTCTTGAAATTAATTACTTTCTAATCGCAGCTATTTGATTTTTGTTCATTTGAAATAACTAGATTTCTCGTGGAATCGAATTTTTCCTATTGCATTCCATTATTGGAATTATTTATTTCAAGGGGTGAGATGCAGGCAGAGGCGTGAACGAGCATTTTCAATAATTGTTTTTTTTTAGTTATTGAGTTTGTTTTACTAAAGTGGGTACACAGACTTTTTAGGTTATATTTGAACTTGACTTGTACAAATTTTCAAAGAAAAATAATGATTATTTATAAAACCATCGCTATGTTTGTCGGACCCTTCGCCATGTAGTGCTTTGCGGTGACCATCATAAAATTTTACTGGATCATCATGAAAAACCATAAAATATCACTAGTTTAATAATAAATCTAGTTCTTAATCGAAGCGTTATTTTTTTTTCAAAATTAATAAAATGGCGTCTTCCGACAGATAAATTTCGATTTTTGACCAAAAAATCACTCGTTTATTGTTTTAAAAAAATAGAAATTTTCAACACAAATGAAAATTCTTCGATTGAGGACTAGTTTTTAACGCTATCAATCAGCACACCAAATTTCATAAAATTCCATTGAGTGGTTTTTTAATTATAGTGGTCACCGATTTGAAAAACATAGTTTCGAGAAAAACGCGTTTAAAGTTTTTCGATGTGGATACGGTATTATATGTTCGTAAAATTTTGAGCTCGATGAATGAAGCTAAACTTTTTTTATGTATTTTGATCCGCTGAATCCGAATGTCACGATTTTTTTGCCGAAAAGTCGACCATTCAATTGTTTGTAGCCTATTTTTGAAAGAATTTTACGAAAAATTACAGTTTTTCGGGATTAGTTATTTTTTTTATAAATATTTCGGGCAATTTTAAAACGAAAGTATTCTTTATAAAATGTTGCTAAAGTTCATACTTTTTTAGTAATACATTTTTGAAAATTTCTGAAAGAGTTTTCCAATTTTACACTTGATTTATGTATAAAAATACTAATTAAAAAAAAAACTTACATCGAATCATCAATTCCTGGCCCATACAATAGGGCTTCTGCCAATGTGGAAGCTTCCAAAATATCAATTTGTCGTTGCCTTCGAAGCATTCTGCCTTCCTAGGTATTATCGTTTGCGCGTTTGTCAGCAAGGTCTATACGTTGAGAATAGACGTGGTGGCCCCTTCACTAATTGTGGGATATCCTGGAAACTATTCACGGATTGACTTGAAATTTTCAGGGAATATTTTCGAAACATCGTACGTCAGGAAAATGTTAAAAGATCGATTTTTTGAAAATTCTGACCGCATCTCACTCCTTAAACATATTCATTTCTTCAAATAAAAATAAATTCAATATCGTCGAATAACTGAATATTTTATTTAATATTGATAAATCTGTGATTCGGTTTCATCTGCTCAAAAAATAATTTAGGTGAATGCATTAGATGGATCTATTTGAATTTTTTAAATTTAAATTAAATAGAATTTTTGTCGATTCAACCGTTTTTTTATTTGATTAAATGGCCTGTGTTTATTGCAGCACACATATCAAAGAGGTGTGGGGCCAGAGAGGGTGCAGAGAGAGGAATTTTATATATATATATATATATATATATATATATATATATATATATATATATATATAGTATGTTAGAAAAATATATAGCATGTTATTTAATCAAACTCTCTAATTATCACAATGAGTAGGTAGGTTCTAGGTTTGAGTCCCATATAGGTGAAATATTTTCTTCGATAGAAATAATCTTAAAAGGCCAGGGAATAACGAAATACGATAAAAAATCGTTCGTAAAACTCTCAAGTAAGTATTTCATTTCATTCTGGATTTATGAAATATTTTATGTGTATAGTACACTTAGATTTACAGTGTACATTGTAAGCAAATAGAGATTTAGTTCAATCGAATCTTCATTTATTCAATTTGAATATATTCAATATTCAAAAAGAATGGCTGAAACAAATAAAAAAATATCTTTGAACCAAATAAGGTCGTAGTAGGCCGTGAGCCAAGGAAAAAAACCTATTTCATCCAAATAGATCCTATTTGAATTGATAATTTTTTTTGTGCAGCGTACTCGTGGATAAAGCGTTCGGGAAAAAATGGACGGGAAAATAGCGGATCGATCGAATTATCGGTGTTTTTTTGGCTCAGATGGAAAATCAGTAAATTTTTGAATAGCTAAACATTTTTTGGGATATCGAAGTTTGCAATGTTGAAACGCAACGAAAGTTCAGTAGTTAGATTTTTTCGACAAATTTAGAATGCGATAAATACTCGAATGTTTTTTTTACGATGCTTATAGGAAATTTGAAGCTCAAATTTGCACTGCCAAAAAAAAATTAAATTTAAATAGAATTTATTTAAATCAAATAGGTTTTTTCCATGTCTCACGGTCTACTACGATGTTATTTGTTTCAAAGATGATTTTTTATTTGTATCAGCTATTCTTTATAAATATTAAATATATTCAAATTGAATAAATAAAGATTCGATTTAAATAAATCTTTATTGGCTTACAATGTACATTGTAAATCTAAGCGTACTATATGCATAAAATATTTCATAAATCCAAAATGACATGAAACACTTAATTGAGAGTTTTACCACAACGATTGTGTACCGACGTTCCGTAGAATCCTGAAATAATTTTTTCGAACAAAATATTTCAACTATATGGAATCGAAACTAGAACCTACCTACTCATAGCTACACACGCTGCCCCTATGCTACCGAGTGCTTGTAACATCTTAGTCGCTGATATGGAATAAGCGACCAAATGAATTCCTATAATTATTCATTGTATCAGAAAAAGTATATCAGATAAACTATATAAACTACATTGTGATAATTAGAGAGTTTTATCGTATCAATATATATATAATTTCTCTCCCTCAACCCTCTTCACCCCCACACCCCTTTGATACGAGTGTTGCAATAAAGACAGATCATTAGTTCAATCAAATAGAAAAATGGTTGGCTCTACGAAAATTCTATTTAATTTATATTTTTAAAAAATCAAATAGATCCTTTTAGTGGATTCAACTAAATTGTTTTTTAAACAGATGCAACCAAATCACAAATTTATTAGGATTAAATAAAATATTTAGTTTTTTGGCGATATTAAATAGATTTTGGTTTGAATAGATAAATATATTTAAAATAAATAATTCCAACAATGGAATGCAATGGGAGAAATTCGATTCCATGAAAAATCTAGTTTATTCAAATTTTAAAAAATCATAGAGACGTGGTTAGTTAATATCAGTAGAATTTTTCTGCCAGTGTGCAGAATAAGATTTTGGATTGTTAAGAAAGTGGAGGAATGATGAAATTAAAAAGAATTTTCGTGCGTTCCAATGATTTCTCCAACCGAGGAAATGTTTGAGAATAGCACAATGTCGAAAAACTTTTTTTTAATTTGGCTAGGATCCATTCACGGCAAATCATTTTTTCTCGTTGCCTCACAAAAACTCAAATGTTTTTTTTAATGCTTATAAGAAATCTAAAGTGCAAATTTACAGGATAAGATTTTGGATGATGAAAAAATCGAAGAAATGATCAAATTAAAAAGATATTTCATTGCATTCCAACGATGTCTTCAATCGAGGAAATTTTTAAAAGTAGCACTATGTTAAAAGGGTTTTTTCATTCTCCCAGGATCTCAGGATCTTGAGGCAAATCATTTTTATCGTCACCTCACGGCTTAGGATGATCCTATTTGCTTCAAATAGACATTTTCATTTGTTCGAAAATTACTCAAATGTTTTTTTTTTACAATCTTTATAAGAAATCCGAAGATCAAATTCACTGGATGATAAAGAAAATTAAGAAATTATAGAATTAAAAAAAGTTTTCATTGCACTCCAACGATGTCCTTAACCTCGTATTTTTTTGAGAATAGTGATTCTCAAAACTATCCTTTTCCTTGAGAGCTGGAATAGCTGTGCCCCTTAATCAGCGAACGGGGCACTAATTACGCCTGCCAATTGCGCATCATCACCCATGTAGAGGTTGCCATGAGTCGCCCAATGTTACGATCAGGCTAATATTGGGACCATCGTATTAGCCAACAAAAGAGAAATAATATTGGCCCATTACTGTTCCGCTCTAAACTGAAAACTGGCACAATATCGGCCCATCCCTAAAGCCTGTCCTGGCCCATCTTTAAAAACTAATAAACAGCCGTGATAGTGAAACTAAATTTGTCAATTTAAAAACTGGGGATACTAAAATACTGACAATTCCATTGGCCCAATATTGTTCCGTTATAAATTGAAAACCGACACAATATCGGCCCATCGTTTAAAACCAATAAATAGCCGTGATGGGTGAACTATATTTGCCTATTTAAAATACAAGCAATTACATTGGCCCGTTATTGTCCCGTTATAAATTGAGAACCGGCACAATATCGGCCCATTACTAAAGATTATCCTGGCCCATCTTTCAAAACCAATAAACAGCAGTGATAGTTAAACTAATTTGCCAATCTTAAAGCTGGCAATCCTAAAATACTGGCTATTACATTGGCTCATCATTGTCGCGTTCTAAATTGAAAACCGACACAACATCGGCCCATAGTTGAAACCTATCATGGCCCATCTTTTAAATTCATTAAACAGTCATGATAGATAAACAATATTTGCCAATTTTTAAACTGGTGATGCTGAAGTACTGCCATTTACATTGGCCCATTATTGTTCCATTACAAATTGAGAACTGGCACAATATCAGCCCATTACTAAAACCTATCCGGGCCCATCTGTTAAAACCAATAAACAACCGTGAAAGTTCATCGAAATTTGCCAATTTAAAAACTGACAATGCTAAAATACTGGACATTACATTTAATTAATATAAGCCCTTTATTGGCTAAGTGGGTCAGACCATACCTGCTTTTATTTTATTTAAGCCTCGGGTTATTCATTATCTGTATATTGTGCCAGAATAAGCAAATAACTGGCACGTCATATATTAATCGTGTATATTTTGTAGTTCAGTTTTTGTATCAAGTCTTGGCTATTATTAGGATTTGTAAATAACCAACATAAGTAAGTAAAATATGCCATTTTGAAAGCTGTCATATACGCAAATCACTATTTATTTCAAGGTTATTCCATAAAATATGTATCGATAAGGACCAATCCCGGGCCAATCTTGGCCCGATATAGGTTGAATATTTATCACGCACCCAAACAAACCCACGGCCCAATATTCTAGATAGACTAACTTCTAGGTAAGACCAACTGTGAAGGCCCATCATAGAGCCAGTGGTCAATTTCTACATAGGCCCTTTAAGAGGTCCCACATAAGGCCAAGTGCAATCACAACATTGGCGCTACAATGAATTAAAATCATTGGCCCAATAATTATTGGCTCTGTTGGCCGATATCGGGCCGTTCTTATCATTTCTACAAAAGCACCTCATTGATAAATACTCACGGCCCCAATATTCTAGAAAGGCTAACTGTGAAGGCCCGTCCCAGGCCCAACGGTCAATCTCTACATGGGCATCATCAATACTCGGTTTTTCCACGTCACAACCACAATTAAGAATACGCCTAGTGAGTTTAAACAAAAATATTTCTAGATGATCTCTTTTGACTAGTTTTGAAAAAATGCATACAATCCACTCGCGCGCCAACGATTAATCATTTTTTCCTTCCTTTTATGCCCAAAAAATGCATACATTCACCGATACCACAAATCGCTTTTGTTCACAATTGAAGGTGTGCAGAAAATAGTAAAACATCCCCAGGGGCCGTGGTCCACCTATGTGCAAGATGACAAACAAAGCAATTCATTCCGCACGAGATGCGAAGAGCTTTCCGACGAGTTGTGATTTTCCTTTGTGAGCCATGAATTAAACGTCCTCCTTCGGAGAGATCAGGAGACAATAAAAATAAAAATAATTGTAATTCGTTTCGTCATGTAGTCTTTGCCGCTCTCAATCTGTCTCTCCGATCTTTTGTCCCCTGCGGTTTAGCGAGTCGTGACTATGCGAGCCGCTCTCTCCTTTC